>JAUUDZ010319580.1:0-42393 GCA_032361705.1 Panulirus versicolor | reverse complement strand
TATATATATATATATATATATATATATATATATATATATATATATATATTCATAATATGATGGTGATTACATCAAATACAGTGACTGGCGTCCTTACACGTAATAACATCGATGGTTAAAGGAAAATGAGTAAATATAGATTACCAGTAACCAAAAAATCGCGCACTTCGATACGCCGCTTTACATAAACCTGTGTGAACAGGCATCTCTGCCACGTACAGTGTTCTCTCCACACAAGAAATCTACTACTGCCATCACCGGACTCCTGTGGGGAGGAGGCAAATGCCTTCTTGAGTTCCAAAAGCATAGTTCAGCCACCCATCATTTTATTTATACAGGCTGATGCTCGCTCGATCATATTCCAGATGCGCGAGCGTGATTACTATTTGCAAGTTTCGTGGAGAGGATTTTACACTTGTGGTGTCCCGTAACCTTGTGTACATGTATAACGTCATTATTCTTTTTTTGTACACGCACACACACCTCAGGTTAAGCCAAGTGACCCGTTCCGACTGTGGACAGACTACCGCACCCAGAATTCGAACCCTGAAGGACCCGTGCGTTATCAGCTACACTAACCACTGCACCTTGGATGTGCGTGTGTGTGATACGTTTTTGATGACCAAGTCCAAGTATTCTAATCGAGATAATTTCTTTCGCAATGGTGGGTTAAATACCTATTCGAAGGCAGCACATTTCTTTCTTTTGCATTTTTTTTCTAAACCCTACAAATAGTGTACTCTCCCAATAAACAGATCCACTTACCTAAACGAAAGCATGTAAAACACTAGCTCAAAAAATATACAACAGGTTATGAATACCACTATCGCGCTCTGAAAAAAAAAAAAAAAGGTCGCACTGCTCACACTCTCTCATGCTCAAAAAAAAAAAAAAAGATATTTTTCGCCCCGTAATCCTTTCGTCCCTTGCAGCTGTTTGTTATATTAGAGCAACAAACTCGCAACATTTTCCATGTCGTCATGCTGTGCAGGGGGTTGCACGAAACCTCAGCTTAGAACAGGCTTCCTCCGGTATAACTGTAAGACAGAACACCCCTCGCTCCGCCCCGCTCACACCGTGAACATAATGGTAACATTTCGCTAATGTTTAAGCGTCTGCTATAAACTAATCAGAACCCAATATCTACAACGTTTTTTTTTACGATTAGATCTCCGAGCAAACATGATCTGTGATGATGAAGCGTCTAAAAGTTGCTTGAACTTTGCACCGTATCTGTACGTATCATGTCAAAAGAGTTTATCACTTCGTTACTAATAATTTCAATTTTCTTTTCTTACTTTGATGATGCGGATTTTATGTTCACAAACTATCTTTTCCCACAGATGATACCAGATTTTCTGAGTCTTGTATCAAGTTCAACTTCGTATACAATTGTGTGACCCTTGCGTACAACTGACCTTCCACCTGGTCCTCGAGGGTAAGAGCTATCGTATCCTTAATACGTGTCGGACTTACTTTATATAAAGCCAGAGTTTTATTCCAAATGGAAACTATTCAATTAAGTTTCCCCTGCCCATCTCGTGCTTCCGATGCTAAAAAAAAAAAAAATACTATTCTTTATTTCAGTAATCATCTATATTTTATCCATATATAGTTCCCTAACTTTAGAAAAAGGAAAGTATAAACGCCTATATATTTGACTGCTCTCATCCACCTTCACTTTACAGCATTAAAAAAAAATCACATGGTATTAAATACCATTCCTTTTCCTGACAGGGCGTTTGATGAACATGTCGCAGATGCTTTCCTGCACAAGAGAAGGTTCACGAGAGTTCAGAACAGTCAATCTACAACTTGCTACATGAGCCTTAAACAGGAAGCCGGTCCTAGAGACCTGGAGAACCATCATCACTAATCTGGATTTGGGTTCGAACCTCAACACAAACAACACCTTAAAAGTTATTGTGATTAGTAGCGTAACTGGTGCAATGTTAGTTGCATAACAAATTCATAAACTATATCCTCTTAAAACATAAAGAGACAGGATTCTATCCACACGCTGGAGGAGGTAGGTGGCCAAGGGTAAATATCTGGCCAGCTCTTGCCGGCTGAACCCAGCAGTACCCACGGCAACCACTGGTCCAGCCTCAGGGGAACATGACGGGATAAAGTGGACTTCTCTGCACTTGTCTTCCAGTTACTGTTCATAAAGGTTAATCAAATCGTAGACCGAACTTCACATCACAATTTATTTCCTTGACATGGCTAATATTTTTAAAAGACTGAACCAACACAGAAAATGGAATTTTTTGAGCATACAAATCAGACCGCCCTCACCCACATAAAACATATACACAAGATTTTCTGATGAAATCTACCTAAAAAGAGGTTAGTTCCAACAAAAAAATAATAACGCAACGAACAACTCTCTCAGTAAACACTAAAACATTAAAAGAGGTGGAAAGTCTCGGGATGTACAAAATGTAAAGGAGTGCAGAAGTTTCAAAATTCTGTGCGAGACTCTTTTTTAGGAACTTCTTCCGTATTCTGGTGCCAGTCTTCCTCGGACATAAGATTTGTAAGAGATCGAGATTTTTGAGAGGTTAACCTAGCCGGGACACTGTGATAAAGCTTCGAATGAGCCCTTGAAATCGACCACTTGAGCGATTTTCGACACGACCGAATGAAAACAATAGGCTTCGAGGGGGAAGGCACCGTTCCCAGACCCTGTTCTGGAACTACATCCTTGCTCGAGTTTGTTGCCAATGAAGAAAGGGATATTTCTGGTTCTGAAGTTTCTGGTACGGAAGTCTGCTCTTTGTTCTGTTGTTCAGTTTGTTCAGGAGAACGTCGACGAACTGTGCTGGTCTCTGTCTTTAGGACTGTGTGTTCCTGGTCGTGAGCGAGGGTACCGCAGCTCAACGTAAGGGTAGATTTGAAGCGAGGGAATTGCGAGGTTAACGAGGTGTCAGTTACGCGACTCGTTTCACTTTCTAAAAAGTATTGTATCTTCGGCGGGGAACCTGTGCAGCTCTGGGCGTCGTTTTCTTCCCTATTATCGTTTTCCTCTCTGCCACGATTTTTTTCGCAGTTTTCTCCACGCGTGCCTTTGTTATTCTCATCATTCTTACCATCCTCGCCAGGTTCATTGTCTCTCATAACGCTTCCAGCGCATAAGACAAACGGAGAATACTGGCTGTAGGTCTCCCCGTGCTTGTAGGCAAACAAAGGCTCACGATTCCAGGTCGGATGAAAGGATCTGTGGCTGACAAGGCCGAAGTCAATCTCGAAGAACGTGGAGAGATGGCCAGGGCGCATTGTGTTATACAGCAACAGTCCGGCTCCTGCAACTGTGAGCACTACGCCCGTGGCAGTCGTCAGCCACCATGCAATCCCAAGATGTAAGTGCATGGGAGACCCACACAATACAAACTGTGGCGGGACGTGGATGCCGATTAGGATAACATAGGCCAGTACGCTGAGGGCCATGAGCAACCCCGTTACCATTAGCGGGCGAGCCGTCAATTCCGGCGCGACGGTGAATAGTACAACCCATACCGCCCAGACGTACGAGCTGGCCACCAGGAAACACGACGAGACCAGGCCCGCCTGCCTGATGCCGTCACTCAGGCATCCACGCCACCCTGATCCTTCGCCACCCAGCTCGGCCGTAAGGCCCAGCAGTGCCCACGGCCAACCATCCTCCAGGGCCGACCTGTGTGCCCTGACAAGATCCATTCGAGAATCCCACGTTACTATCTCGTTAAGGGACAAGTTGGCGGTGACGTAGGTGAGGTTGACGTGCCAAAGTCCTACCCACACACCCACAGTGCCAGTGACGGGCGGCCGCAGGGGACCCACACTCACGGTCACCTTCGTCTCCCCCACCAGCCAGGTTGACGACCCCATCACCACAGTCAGGATGAACCCAGTCACGAAGCACAGCAGCACCTGCAACACCCACAACATTGTCTTATGCCGGAAGAACACAGCTCATTTCGATGGGACCAAGAGAAAGTAGACTTAACACGGAACAAGAGTAAACAGGCAAGTAAAGGTTCTTCGAAAAATATATTCCTTTTTCTATTAACAGTGAAAAGATCTCTGCAGCCGTATCACACCATAATGTAAGCAGACAAATTACATTTTAAACACCTACATCCTTCATCCTTAGTGAAAAACAAATTCTAAATCAATTTTCAAAAACGGCATAGCCGTTTAACCACACTGCATTTGTTTTACGAACTCTCAACTTGACTTATGTAATCAACGAATGCATATATAGACAGACAGAGAGAGAGAGAGAGAGAGAGAGAGAGAGAGAGAGAGAGAGAGAGAGAGAGAGAAGCTAACGTCGAGATATCCAAAGAGATTCACAATGATACACAGAAGACCACTGGTTCCATGAAGTGTCAAACTTTGTTACGAGTACTAAATTACATGTTAGTTTCAGAAAAGTGGACACGTGCGATAAGAAAAAGAATCAGACATATGGCCGAAGGACCCATGTAATTTTGCTCTCATATGAAGGAAATGGTGTAAAAAAGAAAGTTAATGGGACCTCCTGTCTGTTATATAAGGTGAAGGACGATAGAGTCTCCTCCCACCTGTGCAAGGTGGTCGCCAATGACCACCACTTCGGAAGAAATCAATGGGGCCTCTCTATGTGTATAGTGGAGAAAAAAAAAAAAGTTTACTAGGCATCATTGCGTTTAAACCCATTGCTCCCAATGCGAGACAAGGGTGTCAGTGATCCTCGAGGGAAGGGCCAGTACTACTAATATGAAAGAAGAGGGCAAACATTTATAGAGAAATGGGGCAATGCACCAATTATGGCAAAAAAGGACTAGTGCCCCTAACAGGAGAGAAAACTAAAATGCCCTTAGTAAAAAAGAAGAGGCTAATTCCTAAAGTGTGCGAAGAAGACCAATACTCACAATGTATGTATATGAAACACTGCATATGCATCTCATGAGAAGTGCAACAAAGCCTGCAGCGTGACGAGAAACAAAAAAATACTTAATTTGTCTGAAATGGCAAAATCACCCTATGTAAATATCCACGTGAGAACTCACCACCATAAGGGACGACCGGTGCTTCGCCCTGAAGGAAGGCAGGAGTACGAGGAACAATAAGATGGGGAAGATGAAGACCACAATGCAGATGACGGTGTGGAGGTTCCATACGAAATCAGGGCAGGCGAGGTACTGGTCGGGGTAGTAGGTGGGGCCGCCGTCCTCGCGAGCCAGCGAGAACCAAGCCGACCACCGACCCTCGTGCCACTCTCCGCTCATCCTGGAGATGGATGGCATCACAAATATCACTACGCAGGCGAGAACAGACAATGGGAGAAGATAACGTAAATAAAGACTTGAAAGTTTCATTTTGTCGGGCAAGAAAAATGTAAAGCTAGATCTGGCTCAAAACTTCACATGGCTCAATACAAATCACAAAGGACGGAGAAAACTGGGAAGTAGGAACCTTGCTTTAACAGTCGCTTGCCATGGTTTCTTATATGTTCTGTGCATGTCTGACACACTCCAAACGTTGTATGGTTATAAACTGTCATCCAGTTTTCTTCCTACACTTCATATTTCCCATATAACTTGACAGTTCCACAACCCAACAATACATCCTTCTTATCACCATTATTTCTAATCTACTATGGAAACGCCACAAAACCCGAATAGATAGTTACCTCCAAAACAAATTGTCAGAATTTTCGGGTGCCGAAGATTCTGCATTTAAGAATAGCTACTCCGATTATACAAATGACAGACGACTCGCATTCACTGATATATGTAAAGGTTTTAACTGTACAAGCTTAATGGTCATATAAAATCAAACAGCCACACTCCCAATTTGTCCCTTATGACGACCCACTTGCCGTAAAACGCGATTTTTGGTTCTCTTTCATTTATATTTGCATGCAAGTTTTGTTCCCAGAACTGCCTCCTTGTGTGCTTCTGCCATTAGCTAGAGCAAGTTACATTCGACAACCCACAAATATTGAGTGGCATTTGTCAACTCAAGATTAGGGTATCTTTACGTCTTCCTTTCCTTACACCAATGAGCTTTGAAATTCTTTACGTTTTCATGTTTTCCTAACCAATGACCTTCCCTTTTTCAAAATGCAAGTTTGACTTTGAACGATTATGATCACCTAACTCCTTCACCTCTTTAAACTTTTTTATGTTATACCTAAGGACTGACCTCGCTAAGGACGTTAATTTGTGAACGGAATGTTCGCTACAAAAAGTTTTTATGTGGTTGATGTCAAGATTTTCACAACTAACGTTCTCATTCATGAATTGTTCTTTAATGCATATCTCAGGTCTCTGTATGGTAGGTATAATTCATCATATTATGAGAAAAGTTATTTCATACAGCTTACAAATCAAAAAAGTAATTACACATGCTTTTCGAACAAATCGGAATTAAACGAAGATACAAGCAGAGTACAGAACCAGTTTAACTCCGCCACTCTGTTGCCTTTGCCTTTCCGTTGTAGTTTAGTGTGTGGAAGACAGAATAAAATATGGGGAGCTTGATTTTTTAACTACGATAATAAACATCATGACAGATGGGAGGGACACTACGATAATAAACATCAAGACAGTTGGAGGGACAAAAAACTCGGGGAAAATTTGGGGTTTAAAAAAAAAACGGAAAAATGTAGGGTTAAAAAGTTTTCAAGGAATTAGCAGCACCTATTGAATGTCATAATTTTCCTCAGCTGCCGATATTTCACCCAATGTTGGATGTAACTTGGAAAATAGGCTGTTGTATATGCTGCCCACAGTCGCTCGGCATTGTGTACAGCAGATAAAAAAAAAAAAAAACATTCACATAACTTCATGAGCGTTAGCGATTATGATCGTTTCCGCTAATTATGTTAAATAATCCCTCATTTAATCCGATCTTCATAGCCTTTTTCACTTGTATTTAAGTGGATACTATCAACTAAAAAGCCAGACCAAGTGGGTTGTTAAAGTTAGGAGATATTTTCATAGGTTTGATACATGTTTAGGTTTTTCCTTAACATTTTCCTTGAGCTTCATGGTCCTTCCCCCTACATGGACATTTATCATCGAAAAAATAATGATCTACGCAATTCTTATTCTATTAAACACTAAAATACCAATCAATCTGCCCAAAAGCAAAGAACAATTTTCACATCTGCACGACTTTAAGCCGCAGTCCAGAGAAGCACGAGATGGATGTCTCATCCCTCCGGTCGTTGTTTCCGTTGGTATGCTTATCAATCACTTTAAAAAAAAATATCCCAAGAAAAACGTTTCTTACAAATTATTTCAACAATACGACGCTGGTTCACCCGTGAAATTGCCAAAGCGATGCCCTCAGTGTGGAACACGGCACTGAACTCAATAACACGAAGTAGCAAAACGCCTCTTGCTAATCCTGATAATCTTAAGATCAATTCATTGTCACCAGTTTTTGTTCATAAATTCAATTAACTTATTCGAGATACAACAGTTTCAAATCACTGTAAAGTAGACAAGGAAAACTAGGCTATAAAACCACCGATTGTAAACAATAGTACCGGAAAAATGCCTCTCTCCTTCAACCTAACCATTATTTACAATTACCGCACTAATCTTTACATAGTTGGACTTCAGAAATACCAATTCTCCATGGACTTTTGCAATCAACAATGTCCAGAAATATTACAGATATTTCCCACAAAATCCTTGCAAACCCTTTCAAAATCCCCTAGTCGTCCCACGTGGATAAAGGCACGTAGCCTCACCCGGGATCGCCTCTTTTAACACAAACCCTTAACCTCGGTTATCCACATTTTCCCACTCTTAAATGGGTTTAGCATTTCCTAAACAACTGTGCTGCGCTTCAAGGTGGCCCTGAAGATACCCATGGCGATTCTAAACAAAACTAGATAGACAATAACAATGGATCACCATCCGTTCGAAACGGGCTTACCTTACTGCTTATAATAAGAGTCCTCTGGACCCTCCACTTGATTCTTGACAACATGAGAAGACATCTCAGCAGCATAGCTACTTAGCCTGAAAAACTCCTCTTTCCCACAGTGGACAGTTAACAATGTGGTCTATGGCTTCCGCAAATGAGACGTAAACACTCAACTACTTGAACTACACACCACTCAAGGACAACTCATAGTATTATAACTACAGTGATGAATCTCGTGAGGAAAATCAAACTTACCTAGAAACGCTGCAAGGACGCAGACCTCTGCAAACAGATAAACGAAATCACTACACTGTTAACGTCACGAAATTACGACCGTAAATGGGAAAGGAACTGCCGAAACCGAACGAAGAAAGGTTGACCGAGGCTAACGGAACGAACAAGTGAGCCAATCGAACTAGGATCAAAGGTGTTATCAGAAAGGATACTTAGGTGCTAAAAATACGGAGACGCGCATAAGAGGTATCAGATACCATGTCTGATTTTTAAGCATTGGTGCCATCGTGTGTGTGGGCTCCTAATACACAATACATATATTTTTTTTTCCAATCACTGATATTTGTTGCGTATAATGAATAGATGATATATATTGACTGGCTGGGGTTCAACCGCGTTAAAAAAGAATCATGCCAGCCTGGAAACAGTGTATGGGATGCCACAATAAGTATCAATTTAAACAATGCATGGGATAACGTTTGAAGAACATGGGCTGTAAATTGTCCTTTGAAGGTAGAAACAGCTATTTCAGTTGATCGTCATATGAAGTCACCGCTCCTCCTTAAAATATGAGATCAACCGCCTCCTATCAGTTACCGGAAATACAAGTATCCCTTGCCATGTTTAGGACTGATCCAAGTTTGCTTATCTCACTCTATTGTCACGTTTCTCTCATGTTGATCAAGAATCTCGTGTTACCCTCATGTATTCACTGATGTAATTCACATTTATTACTTTTGGAATTGAATGTAAATGATTTTGCACCGGTGATTTGTATAATTTTTTCACAGTGAATGTCTTTTACGATTTTCAAACAGTTGGACATGAATATTATGCTTGTTTAACGCGTCACATTTTATCCTCGCAACCATGCTCGCTTTGGTTTGTAGAACATACAGGGATTTAAGGATTTACATGAAACTGATGTGATAAAGATGCTCAATTCTCATGGGGAAGTAATGACTGATGACTCGATGCAAAGATACAGCAAGAGGAAGAGGAAGAAAAGTTGGCTCAGGAAACAAAGCAAATTACCCTAGAACTGTCAGCTCTTTGTGAATATGCCATCTGAATGTCTCCCACTAACTGACCTACTGGTAAAAAAAAAAAAAAAAAGACCTTAACATGGAGTGCGGCTTACAGGTTAGAAGGATATTATTTAGTGATACTGTTTCAGGGAATTATAGAGAAAAACAGCAAAGGGAAGGCAATCAGCCCTAACAATTTTTCAAGGTCTCCCCAATCCTAAGTGTTGCTTCCACCTTCAATACAGAAACTCATCCTCTAACACCCCTTTTCAATACTGGTACTCTTGCTAACTCATTGGAACTTAATGATGCCCCATCTACCAGAGTTGATCAACATCACTCTGTTTCAGTTAACTTTCCTCTAACACACCTCTGATCTATCATCTCAACAGTCACCAAACACCCTTCTTGGGTGAAAAATTAATCTAGATTTTTTTTTTCATGTCTCATCAACACAACCCTGCCTGAAGTGATGGAAAGGTTTGTAAAAAAGAAAGTCAATGATTCAACTTATTATAAAATTAACTCGTTTCTTTACTGAAGATTTACATGCCACACAGACTCACTGACATAATATAAATAAATGGACATACAGCATTTCAATGTTGCTGTCTTGTATCCATACTGACTATATTACTGTGTAGGGAAATCAGTGTATCAGTTTAAATATAATAGTGTAACATTCCTCTCGTAAATTTTTCAATTTACATTCCACACTAAGAAATTACATCTGCAAAGAAATCTAAAAAGATACTGCAAATAGAAAAATACATATAGGACTCTTAGAAATGGTATTAAAATCTTTCTTCACATTATTACTTTGGCATTATCTGTACAATACAGACATTTATTTTGTTATGACAAGACAAAACCTGCATAAAACAGCAGTTTGCTACATTATAATTCACATTTCATTCTTTCTCCATCTGTCTTTCATTCTCCCGGTCAACTGATGCTAAAGGTCTAGTATCAACTCTAAGAAGGCAGGCTGCATGAGTGGGATCCTCTACAAGACCTGAATAAACCAAAGCAGCATGTGCGGCTACTTGTGCACTTGGAGTCTTAAGAGCTTTCGCAAGTATAGCAGCTAATAAGAGCTGAGATTGTGCTGGCCTAGCCAAAAATATTCGTGCAGCTGCAGTTACTAAGCTTGCATGGGTGGATTCTGATGAGGATGATAATGATGACATGCGCTGAAGGATATCTGGGGCAGAATCCAAATATGGAGCTAAAGTGCCGAGAACATGAAGGACAAGTAAAGGGGCTGTTTCTTGAACAGTGCCTCGACACAAAGCTCTTGTTACTGCTTTCAAGAGGTCTTGTGGTAATTCTGGTAGGGTCAATGTTGGCTCAGGTTTCGTATCATCTGCAGAAGTGGATGGATGGGAAGCAGATTCATCCAATTCAGAGTGATCTGTATCAACACCCATACATGAGGGTGCAGATTCCTGGGACTGACATACATGATTACTTTCTACAGTTAATGTAGGAACAACATTATGAAGGCATTCCAAGGCAGCTATAACAACTCTTTCAGTTGGTGCATCTAGCAATATTACAAGTATTGAAAGACACAGTTTATGAGCTGCAGGACTCACATGAGCTAAAACTCCCATGCAGCTAACTGCACCACGAAAACTTTGATAATCACTGCAAAATGGCTTTACTTCCTCAATAAGGCAACAAACATTACTTTCTGTGCTAACCAGAGGAAGAACCTTGAGCTTTTGAGTTTTAAGATAGCCTGGATCCTTGGCACGAACTAAGAAATATTTATAATGAGGCCCAAAGATCTTCCGAATATCTCCCACTGAAGAGAGGAAGTCCAGCACCAAGTACGATATCTCAGGAATATTCCGACCAAGGATCTTACAAATTGAAGGTTGTATCATCTCAAGCATATCTTTCTTTAGATGTGGATGATCTTTGGTCCAATGAAGAAACAATTTTGCTGTAGCCACAAGGACTGCTGGGGCTCTTGATGACAAAAGTTCATCTAAGGCATTTAAGAGAAGAATTAGTTCTTCCTCAGTTTTAGGTGTGTATCTGCAAAAAGGAAAAAAAGAAAATATTATCAAAGTTACATCTGTATTTACATTATATACTGATGTTTGCAGATGATTTGGTTCTGACAGCAACTCAAGTGGTGTCTGAGTTTGGCAGAGTAGGTGAGAGAGGAAATTGAGAATTATGTGAATCAATGTAAGGCTGAGGTTTAATATGTTTTAGAAAAATGATGGCAGCAGATGGACATATGAGTGCCTTGTGAACCATGGGGTGGGGGAAGGGGCAAAGATCCTGGATGCACAAAGGAACATGTGGAAAGACGTGTTCACCGTCTGTAAAAATAGGTATGTCTGACGGTACAGTAGTACTAATAATGATATATAGATGTGTCATGGGCCCCAAATACAGGCCTATCGTGAACTATCACTTAGATCTTCATGTCTCATGGAATCATAAGGGGCCAAGTAAGGATACTTCCTCTAAGGCTCAGTCCTCTGTTCTTAACGCTACCTTATGTGGGAAACAGTGATAAAGTATAACAAAAAAGAAAAAATATATATTTCTTTTGTTTATTTATTATACTTGATTGCCATTTCCAGCATAAGCAAGGTAGTGCCAGGTAACATGAAGAACTTCCCATCCACTCATATACACATATATATACATAAACGCCCATACACTCACACATATATACATATACATAAACGTATAAACATATACACATATACATACACATACACAGACTTATACATATATGCACTTGTACATATTCATACTTGCTTACCTTCAGCCATTCCTGGTGCTACCCAGCCACACAGGAAACAGCACTGCTAATATCAAAATAAAAAATCTCTAGTGAACGCTGTTAATATGTAGACCACCATAACCTTGTTTAAGATTTATTTTATGACTGAACACTTCATAGGAGCCATCATCCTACAAATACATTAAAGAAGAGGAATTACCTATAAACAATCATACATGAGTCTAAAACTCACACTTGCAAACCTAATAACCAGCATTGGCATGTCTTTTTATTCAAATATACGCATATTCTCTACATGAAAGAGATGCATCAAAAACAAAACATAATCACATTGCACTCAGACTAACCTGAGAAGAAGTGTGAGCACATAAACAGCATTACATTCAGAAAACTGCATTATTCTCCCTAAGAAGTAATGCGCAATGTTCTTATTGATCACCATTCCCCCCTCATCTTGCAGGATCCAGTCAAGAGCAAGTATGCAGTTGGTAATAACAATTGGGTCTGAGTCTCGCAGACCTTCATACAGTGCATTAACCAAGCCACAGTTAAGTACAGACTGAGGAGCATGGGAGTAGAGTCTTACACATGCTACTGCTCCAGCTCGTCGAACCTTTGGGATGATAAAAAGAAATCAAATAACAAAACTGACATTCTCAAATCATCAACACTAGATTGATATAAACATTTTCTAGTAATCTATAAAAAATCACCTAGATACAGTACGCTGTCATATAATGAATATTACATTATCTGTGGTCATAAAGTAGTGAACTCTAAATATTAACATGCCAAGCATAGGATCTGACATTGCATCATTCTAACATCTCTGGTCCATTATCACTAAGGCCATGTAGTCATCAAATCAGGAATTTTACCAAAAGTATGGATGATGATATTGCCATGGGGACCTAATCGCAGACTGAATAATTTAAACCAACCTGTGGATAATCATTTTTCTGAGTATATAAGTTTATATGTTTTAACATTACAACATGCATAAGCATAACAAGAATGTCAATGACATTATCTTTGTGGTGGTCACTCCTCGGCCTAAGTCAGACCTGAAATAAGCAACTGTCACAACTATGGTTGAGTAGATAAAAAGGGTGGGGAAGATCAGCATTTCCTCTGTAAATACTGAGGTTGTAAGGTCTTAACCCTAATTTTTCTAATCCTTAAGAGTCTCTCATTCTCATGGGAGTGATGGGACAGACCTTATAGAAAAGATAACTGTATTGTCGCTGTAAGCTAACTTGGTGGCCATATAGGCCACCAAGTTAGATTTTGAATGGAAGTCGTACATTATCGCATCACATTAATGGAAGTACACAAATGCTACTTACATTATATATGTGCAAATGGAATGAGTGACAGTTCTAACATTCTATCATTCTATCTTTTCCTTTCATGTAACATTCGAAGACATTCATTTGCCCTCGACACTATGCCAGAGTTGGATTATGTCTGTTATGGTGACTACACATTAAGCTTTAGAAAAATAATAACTTACCATTGCTGCTTGGTCAGAGAGAGCACAAATGACAGCCCGCACAGAACTCTCCTCTATTCCTGGCAGAGCAGCAAGAGCAGAAATGCTAGCACTTCGAATACTTGGGTTGGCATCACTAGCATCTCTCAAAAGTAAATTAGCAGTCAGGAGGGCCAGGTCAGCATTGGTACTACATCTGTATGAAATACCATGATGTTATCCAACATCTAAATGGCAGGTAAAGTAAAAGAAGTAATATCCAATAAGTCTAATTACTCTTATGTACTTGCTATCATTTGAAAATCAATCTCCCACAAAAAATTTTGACTGCAAATGTTTAACGAATATATTGCAGACACATCTGAGTAATATATTACGTACACATCAGAGTCTTACGTTTAAAAACTAAATTGCCTATTACTGCATTCAGTTTAAGTGGTTCAAAATACACATGAAATCTTTACCAATATGTCTGAGATAAGAAAGGGTATAAAAATCATTCTTGAAGATTCAGTAATTCAAAGCTTCTGTTTCTACATGTATACTTCATAAAGCTAGTTTACTTTATTCATCTTTCATTTTTTCCAACTAGGTTATGCTAAGGAGGGTTATAACCTGATATATGCGATATAAGAGGTTTTATACTAGCTTATGCTAAGGAAGGTTATGAACTGATATATAGGGTGTAAGAGGCTTTATGAGATTTTATCACACTGGATTATTAATAACAGTTTCTCTACTTTTTGCTTTTGCACTGCAATCAACTCAATATCGACTTTAGAATTATGCCATGTTGCCAAATCCAATCAATGCCCATCCACTAATGGTAGCACTCAAATCTAGCTCTCTCTACCTAGTAAAGATAAAATCTCTTTGTGTGTATCTGATTATGTATCTGAGAGTGTTCTTTCTTTACAAGGAACACAGAAAAGAATTTCAGAATCCTTTTCACGTTCCCAATCTCTACTACCTGACTGGAATTTTCTCAGCATACTCTTGTAACTGTCTCTTCTCTTTTGACTCCACTACTTCTCATTACCCTTATTAAGTGGTAATTATAACACTTTTGGAAGCTCAACAGACCAATCTGCCAGATTTCTTCTGTTTCCTTTGGGATGACCAAAGCTACTTCTGGAATGTTTGAAAACAGCTGGGGTTCAAGGGCTCTATCTCAGAAAGAGAAGCAACAATAAACCACATTTATGAAAGGGCCTGTTTTAACAATAAAAGAGCCATATCAAACCAGCTTCTTGATATGTTTTCCAATTATATAACCGCAACTACTTCAGTATAAGTTATGGATGATAATCATATGGAGTACAAACATTTCCAAAAGGGTCATCATTAAAATCACTCGGCATATTTTGGATTTTCTGATAAATCTTTGTTTGTGGTGATGTAAATGTGGATATTACATCACGTAGAAATTTTATTTCTTTTATCTGACTGATTTTTTTATTCATTCTGAGCAAATTATCTTTGAGATGATCAGCCAAGTTCTCCTTTTTTCTTTTGGTATGGCTGAATTTATAAAAACAATACCTTCTCTTAAACTAATTATGTGAGAACGGAAGTGTATTTTCCGATATATGTTCATGGTCGTTGTAAAGGACAGTATTTCTTATTCTTATCCTATCTGTAATGTAAAATTCCATCTGACAGCCATAAGCTAATCAATCATTTAGTTGTTATTCATTTCATTATGACTGTGCAATATGTGAAAGCACCTCTACATCTAGAAATATTTTAGTGCCCCGTTCACTATTACCTATCATGAAAGTGAGATTTTTACCTGCAGTTACAATATGAAACCTAGTTTTAGCAGCATTATGTTAAATGGTGCTTCAGAAAGATTCACAATACACAGGACAAGATAGTGGTCCGTCATTCTATCAGTTATTATGTCCAATTTTTGCCAAATGTGATACAGTATCAGTCAAAATATGGTCAAAGAAAGGTTGAAACATTTTCAGTTATCCTGGTAAGTCTGGTTATACTGGTGAAAAATCCCAGCTCAGGTGATACAAAAACTGGAATATGCAGTGATAACATTGACAATGATGATTTGAAAAACCTGAAAAATTTTCTAATGTGTGCACCAGGCTTACTGAGGAAGTAATGAAAGGACCGAAGCAAAAGAGCTCTATTAGTGAATGACACTATGAATGAATTCAAAATTCAAGAAATTCTTCCAATATAGCCAAAGTGTATGAAACAAATGGAACTGCAAGACATATTCAAGATAATTACTAAACCCAGTGAAAATCCTGTTGAGTCTAAACTTCAATGTTTTACAGGCACTGCTTCATCCACCCATGCAAAAGAGATCCTGTCAGATGCTTCCTTGTCCTCAGTTGTAAAGTACCTACAAAAAATTTATCTCATAGCCACTGCATTATAATGGAAACACCAATAATAATCTGACACATATGAAATCTTTTTATACATAATTCATACTTTACTTGCATCCTCTGCACATGCCAAGCTGAATATTACCCTAAACAAGAAAACTCCAAAATCTGGCATCATTCAGGTCCCAAGCATTCCAGGTTTAGGATCACATACAAAGTAAGCAACAAGAAAATAAGTATTTACAGTTTAAGAATCTTGAAACCTTAGATAGATATTTGAGTTGAGTCACTAATAGGATAACTCAAACATATCAGTGATTTCTGTCAAATCTGTCATCAACAATATGAAATCTGTAACAAGTATGTAATACCTATAAGTAACACCTAATCCCAACTGATACTGCAATTTCTGAGGAAAATATATCTACAGAGGCAAACATGTTCTTGTTCATGTTCATGTTAATCTCCAGCTGTAGGTAAGAACTTCTGGCAGGAGCATTAGGGAGTAGTCAGTGGGAACATTAAGTAACAGCCTTTCCAAACACTGCACTAAAGTTGTCCTATGCTAGTGGCCTGTTAAGGGTAATGCACAAAGGGGTAAGAAGCTGCACAGGAGTTCACTAGTTATGATGACTATTTTCATGACCACCCCCTTGAGGGAGCTCCAGGTGGGAACAAGTGTCAGAAACATAGAGTGATAGACAGACATAGATGTTCATGTCCTTTACTAAATAAAGTATTAAAATAATACATGCCATCCATAATTCAACTTTCTTAACTGAGGTAGGCTCAGCAAGTTAGAAAAGGTTATAAAATCAACATTCTTATACAATCATTCTTCCAATACCTATCAAGATATCACCTGTGAGTTACTATTGCTAACCTGGATCTACTACTATAACACAACTTTCTAAACTTCCGTATAGTCAGCTTTCACAATTTCTTTTTGAATTATAAGAAAAGCATTTGTAAAATACAAACAGGAGAATTATGTAACTTTGATATCATGTGCACCTACTTATTAGCAATATGGTAGCATGTGAGTTTTTTGGCCAAAGTGTCATGTGATGCCAAAAGCTGCACAACATCACTGGTTGGCAAGTTTTCACCTCCAACCATCTGAAATTTAAGAATAAAAAAATCACAGAAAATTATACGGTGTTCTTTACAAATATGGCAAAGGCTTATTGTATTCAATATGGTATGCTTTCAATATATAAGTGAAGGTATAATATGTATCTAGGAAAAAATACAGGTTTTGAAAACTGATAAATCTTTCCCTTCGGGATAATGTTGCTCAAGCATGGCAGATTCCCTAGAACATTCAGTATTGTTTTTATTATACTTAGTTGCAGTCTCCCGCATTATCGAGGTAGTGCAAGGAAACAGACGAAAGAATGGCCCCACCCACATACACATGTACGTACATAAATAGAATATACTCTGAGAAAATCAAGGGAAGGATCTTCTACCCCTTTGTCTTTCTGTTGGGGAAACTGACTTTCCTACCCTCCCACTTAGGTAAGGCAGCTTGCTTGTCTCAGACCTGCCTTCAGCCAATCAGAGATTGTCAGAGATGACATCATCAACCTACTTACTTCTGATCATCAGGTAACTCAGAATCCATAGGTCACAGACATGACCCTAAAAGCAGTCACAGTTGGTGTAAAGAAAGGTTATTCAAAAAAGAAAGTGGAATGCGAAGTATGACAAGGAATCCAAGAGAAAATGCTCAAGGGACACTGCCTACGAAAGAAAATGGTTTTTCATCATCAGCACTTACATTTTTCTCCACTAAGGTCTCTCCTACAAATATGAGAGCTTACCCACATGAAAAAGGGCGGTTTACCAAAAAGGACAATTACAATAGACAACTAAAACCAAAGGTAGAAATAATTACCTTCAAAAGTGATTCAGAAGTACTATAGAACCTCTCTTGAGAAAGTAATCCTAAAACTACAAAGGGTACATACATAACCTCCAAGCTATTAACTGACAAAGGTGGTGAACAGGTGCCAAAGATCCAATTTGTTGATTTCTCCAAAGAAAGATTTCTCATGAACCTCCAAAGAAAGGTTTCTCATGAAAGCTAACAAGAGGTCTAGCCCAAACTGAACCGACGAAATGAGATTCTTAATCCAAGTAGAGACTTTATACTTCCCAAAAGTAGTTTCAAAAACATTTCTGTGAGATTCAACTATGTATAAGACATGAAACTCTTCTGACAATGTCTTCCAAAGAGTTGATGATAACAGAATTATTTCTAAATGAAAGTTCCATTCTTAGCAAAAAATCTGGGTCTATCTTAACCCATAACAGGCTGCCATCACAGAGATTCTGAAGTCTGGATATAGCATAATAAGTGGCTTGGTGGAAAGAGAAGAGTTGGTGAAAGACATATAAGAAGACTGCATCAAAATGACTAGACTGGATGGGACTGCGGTTATGTTGTGTTGGTGCTTGGCTTCTTAGGATTTTCAATGTATGTGTGGGTCAAGGTGAAATGCCTACGGACTGGCAAAATGCCTGTATAGTGTCAATGTAGAGAGGCAAGGGGGAAAAAAGTGAATGTCAAAATCACTGATGTATAAGTTTGTTGTGTATACATGGTAAGGTATACTGAAAATGGGTGACAGAGAGGGAGGTGGTATGAACAGAGCATCAGATTTTGGTCCTCCTCTCCTAAGAATTTTACTGAAACTTTTATTGTGGCCCTTTCATTTCCAAAGTAAGTTACAGGGTGTAGCATAAGTCTTTGCTTCCTAACTTCCATTCCTTGGTTTCCCTGTTCCTTTCTAGTTCTTCCATTATTGCAGCAAGCATTGATGGAGCAAATTCCATTCCATTTGCACCCTGCAGGAGTGTCAAAGGGAAGCTAAGAAGTAATACAGAATTTACTATATTAGGTTATATTAGGTAATTTCTGTTAGATTTTGTTGAATTATGAAAAGCTTATAAGGATGCAGCTAAACTTGACTATTACCTTATTTCTCAACCAACAATTACAGCACAAGATGGGGAGGGCTAGGAAGATATGGGAATATATGGGGTTAATTAATGGAAAAACAGGTGCAATTCGTAGAAATCTATAGAATTTACAAAATCTCTGCAAGCCTACCCTGGAATCCAAGATTCATGACATATTCATCATTACCATGTGAATTGGCACCTGATGGGGAACCTGGGTAAAGCTGAAAGTCGCCCAGTCAAACAACAGCTCATTTACGTTTGTAAGCAATATGTATAATTCTCAATCACATTTTGTAATATATTCTGGCTCAAATGTTGAAATTCATGATAAATCCTAGCTGTTTGGAAAGGTAAGTCATTTTAGGTTTTCATGGATTCTGTTGATCTTTACAAGTGACGCAAACTCATGTCATTTAATCCCACACACTATCACAAATCTCCACATCCCTCCAACCTCACTTGGATATCACTGTATGATAAAAAGATGGGTGCTCTGAATGGTACAATGCCAGTCTAAATAAATTGTACGAAATTTCTTCCATATTTCTGTGATGACCCTAAAGTAAACTTTTACCCTAACCAAACCTAAACTTAAAAAGTCAATACAAGAATTTTCATATGTTTTTACAGGACAATGACTACTGAATTAAGCTTCTTTAGTGAAGACAATAAAATGAATCTGAACCAAGCTGTACTTTCATGAGAATGTTAACCAAGCTAAGGCCTTGAAAAATGGTATTGGTGATGCATAAAGAAATTAGACAAAATCTAAAAATTCATGACAACTTTAAATTCAAATGCTATTATAACTGCACCTCTCAGCATATTCCAATTAATAGATGACTCTGAAAACATAAAAAGGTCTTTATTCTGATCATATATAAAGTGCTCAGAATATTCAGTTTTAATAGATGATCATATATCATATAATCCTGGTACTTTTAATACAAATAAGAATCTCTTTATATTTGAGCAATAAAATCGTAAATCTTTGCTATGTGCTTAAATGATGTTCAACTTGAAGTGGCTAGAAAACCTCACGTACTAACTACTACGTCAGATTACAGGGTTACAACCTACCTTTTCTAACATTGATTTCTTTTCAGGACTGGTAGATGCCATGATGAATATGATACATGTGCTCCATTAACTATAATTCTACATTTGGTGGTTTTAGTGAGGACACAAAGTAAAGAGTAATAAGTAATCTTGTACCATGTCCATCACGGGTGCAATACGAACAAGAACCTAAACACAGATGGAATGATTATGTTCAAACTGGTTAGCATAACTATATAGTGTGTAAGACCCTCAACACCATCTGGTCACCATTCATCATCCATCATCCCATCTTATCATCTAAATATCATTCATAAGAACAAACATTTTGAGGGTTTCTGAACTGCCACTTCGTGGTACTCGGAGTTACAGGATACCACCCTAATACAGCAAACCGGATATTCACACAAATAAGATAACCTTCAGGGACAGTTATTCTCCTTACAACAGACTAGATTAGAATAAAAAGAGTGGCAAGAGCTACATAATGGCATATTTATAATCAAAGATAAGCATAGATTGTTCTTCGGGTGTTTCTCTCATCGTAATCTGGAATGTGGTTGGAAAAGCACCCAAGACTCCCAACTTTTTTTTTTTTTTTTTGCCTTCTAAAGGGTACAATTCCTACCAAATATTTTCGTCCGCATGCATATCATTCTGCTGTAGAGGTATGACTGAAGGCTATATGAACTTATTTTTCTATCTGTTTAGATATAATTGATTAAAGTAATCTACCACACTCAACGACATGGAACGTGTCATTATATTCATATGATTTTCAAAATGCATTTCGATAAACAAAAATTTTCATATGGTAAGCCTCCTTTCTTAAACTGATTCACGGGACTGCCATTATTGAGACAGCATTCTGAAACCACTTAACAGAATGCAACGATGAAATTGCGGGTGTGCCATCTCTTTAGGAATATTAGGAGCGAGAGTAGGGTGCAGAAATACGGGTAACTAATAATTGTTATATTAACAACGGTTTACTGCTTGCTATAAGCCGGTGTCACTCTGTTCTACGGTGAAGATGTCGGAATCTCATCAGTTGCCGAATATCCTGAAATTTGCAAATCGAAGAATAGGGAAAAACTGTCCACCTCTCCACCCACACAACAGCATCGCTACTCCCCGCTTCGGCGAGGTAGCGCCCGGAAAACAGACAAAAAAGTCCACATTCGTTCACACTCATCTCTAGCTGTCATGCATTGAGAAAGAATACTGCCTACGTATTCCCTGTGTGTCGTAGCAGAAGGCGACTAAGAGGGAAGAGAACCGGTGGCTTGGAATCCTCCCTTCCTGCATTACTTTTCAAAAGTGGGAACAGAGCAAGGAGCCTAGTGAGGAAGTTTCCCTCTAATGCTCTGTCATCTGTCCTTGACGCTGTATCGGTCACGTGGGAAATGGCAAGTATATACGCATATTGGGTTCTTTCCATCATATTTGGATAAACTACTTGTATCATATCAAATGTATCAAATTATTAAATCCGTGCAAATTACTTTGCTCCGTTAAAAACTTAATACTTATATTGTGTACGGAAAGTATTATATTTATCATATGTAGTGCTTGATATCTGGACGTCTAGATTTAGTATCATAACATTAAACGCATGATTGATCTATAAAACGCGTTGAAATTATTATAAAGTCGGCGCCAATTGAATGGATTCGTACACGAGATATGTAACGTAAACATTGTGATTGATTTTTTTTCCTTTGCCAGAGCTAGATATGAATGACGTCATGATAACTTGCGTCATCGAGTTGCATATAGCGATAAGCTCAGTTTCATTGAAATACTGCATTCCTTTCATCATATATATGGGGTAATATAACGCATAACCTTTTCTCTTGGAGGTTATACTCTTTCTCTCTCTATTATGATATAGGAAGACGAGGTGGGACAGGGGAAGGGACAGTCTGAAATGGAAATTAAGATTGAGGCGTGACTTTCTTTTTCCTTTCTTAGCATTTTGGCGATTTTCTGTAATCTGATGTGTGTGTGTGTGTGTGTGTGTGTGTGTGTGTGTGTGTGTGTGTCATTCAGTTTTTGCAAGGAAATTCACTTAAGTCAAACATTGTTTGATATTTACATCAATGGACAGCTGGAGACTCTTAAGAGCTCGGAAGCTTTGAGGAAACCTAAAAGGACTAGTTTATACCTTTAGTAGCTCGTGCTGTTCTACTGTGTTTTTCAAAGGCCTTTGATAAGGTCTTTGTTCGAACACACTAAATATGTTTCGAGCAGCAGAAGGGTAAATATCATCCAGTCCCTTCGATTATATGTCTGTGTGTGTATATACATGTATACATTGAGATGTATAGGTATGTATATTTGCGTGTGTGGACGTGTATGTATATACATGTGTATGTGGGTGGGTTGGGCCATTCTTTCGTCTGTTTCCTTGCGCTACCTCGCTAACGCCGGAGACAGCGACAAAGCAAAATAAATAATAAAAAATAAGAAAATATCATATCCTAAAACTTTCATCAGTTAAGAAAGAGCATAATCGAAGTGCTTTACCAGTTTAATCACAATTTAATGGTAATTGATATAAAGTAAGTTTCACCATTATAACAAATATGGCTTATACGAAGTGTGATACTGTTTCGAGCGTGTGCGAGGTGTTAGTGGATGTATTCATAACATCTGATAATTGCATTTCGTATCTGCCGTTATCATATGGTGCCAGAAATATGAAATTTTGATTAACTTATTCAACGGTTCTTGCGAGAACCGGGAGCACTATCGATGAGTAACATCTACTTAGAACAAAATGGGTGGGTAAAAAGATTGGCTGGGAGTCACATTAGTCGCCAAGACGTTTCTCAAATCAGAATATCATCAATGAAAGGTTATCACTAGCTAGATTCGTCAGTAATCTGTCAATAATGAAATTCATCTGTATTATGTCATACTTGGCTGTCAGTTCTCCTTATTTCTATGGTTATAGAACTAGTTATAATGGGCAGTTGATTGATTTAAGTGACTGGGTTAAATTTCATATGTATACGGTTGTGCAGTGATGAATATTTGGCAGAAGACAACATATACAATATATAAAAACACATTTCCAATGTGGTTCTTAGAGTTCAGACGAGTCTGTAGTGGGAAAATTTCAGTAAACGCCTGAAATGAATCTATCTTTATAAAGTTGATTTGCGATATACGTTGTTATAATAATTCCTTGTCTTGATATTCGTATGATGTTCTATATTTCTTTTGAATGGATTTTGTATTACTTATGCATAGTCTATGTTGATGACGTCTTCTTATGACGTCATATGGTCTCTTGCTGTGGCCGAGGAAAAAGTTAAGATAAACATTGTACACGTCGCTACTTTGTTGTCATCATATCTGTTCAGAGATTTTCTGTTGATACTTTTTTTTTTTACAAGAAACTAAGAACAGCACACACAGGAGTTTTTAAAGTAAGTTTTGCTTTAGTTGTTAGAGGACTAGTAACGTATGTGTGTATCATAAAAAGGTACTTCTATTATTTCCAGTGAAGCTATGATGAATTTGATAATACCAATAATACCACTTAGTTGAGAGAGATATATATTGTAGGAAGTTAAGGATTAACCCTGGATTTGCTTAGAACAGAGCAACAGAACTCCAATCGAGGGTCACTATAAAACTTACATTCAAAGCGTGACGGTACGATATACTTAAACGAGATATTAAGAAATATTTTTGTAGATTAGTTGTATAAAGTGTGGGTAATAAATGTAGACAGGGCTGGAGCGTGGTTGGGATAATTTTTATTTGCCGTCCATTTTAGATTATGGTTAGGAGGGTAAGGAAGCTTAGGGGAAATGTGGGTTTGTAAAAGTAATAAAGTTTATGAAATGTGTTTGTAATTAAGCAGCATAGGTCCTCATCAGAATTTGCTTTGGGAAATGTCTACGTAAGTTTGAGGTACTCTATACAGTATAGTCTATTGTGATGACA
The DNA here is from genome assembly GCA_032361705.1 of Panulirus versicolor. Lineage (NCBI taxonomy): Eukaryota > Metazoa > Arthropoda > Malacostraca > Decapoda > Palinuridae > Panulirus > Panulirus versicolor. The sequence goes on along the minus strand of JAUUDZ010319580.1, from coordinate 18,615 downwards.
GAAATTCATGCACAGTATGATTTGCAATAATATATTATAATGAAGGATATTATTTAAGGGATGGTGGCACCTTGCGAAATTGAACATTTTCACACTTAGACAAATCATTTTGATTTTTTTTAATGAGAAGTACAAATTTTGAAATGATGAATTTTAATGCATATTACAAATGAATGGAAGAATGCATATGAAGTAGTAAATTATCAAAACCTTACATTATTCTCACAAATTCAGGTGACGTTAAGATGTTATTGGCAGAAAGTAATCCGAGTCTGCCCCTAAAAGTTTATACCTCAGCTCGATGAATGTTGCAGAATTGCTTCAGAGCATAATTGTTTACAAACAATTGTACAAATACTTATACAGTATTGTTGCAGTTTTATATTCCTTTTTTTTTTTGCTTTTTCTTCAGTTTTCTTAAATCACAGCTCAAGGAATTAACCCCATTATTGAAAGAATTGCACGTAACACTTGTGTGGTTAGGTGGATGGGTGCACTCAAATCTGGTGGGTACAGTTGAAAGTGCATGGTAAGAGTTCCATCTCTTTCAGCTATTTTCTCTTGTATTTTCAATGAATATGTACATAAATTTTATTTATACATTAGGTAGGAATCTGCTGAAGAGAATCATGTAGAGGAAGTATTTAGAAAAATTTTATTTACCTTATTGTTTATGGATAACAAGCTGAATATTTTGAACTCAAGGTGATCATGGTGACTCAAGTTGCAGGTAAGATTTTCATCTTTATTTTCTTAAAGATTTAAACAAGTATTGATTCTTATGATAGTTAAGAACCTGCTGATGAGATTTGGTTTGGGAATAATATGAGAAATAGATTGAATGTTTTAAACTGAAGGTGACTATTTGCATACACATTTTGAATATGTGAATAGTTAATAAATCACACATTTGATAAGACCCTATTGAAGAGAATTGTGTTGAAGAATTATGTGAAATGTACAAGTTAAATTTTCCTTGATGATATCATTTCAAACTTATGAAATTTACTATTTAAGGTACCAACAAGCTGTGCAAATGGCAGTGTGCAGCAGCCTGAGAGAGTATGTAGGTAGCAAGCCACCACTGGCAGTGTTTGCTACTAGTATTGCAGCATTTGCTGTTGTTCTGGTTGGTGTCTCTTTATACCTACAGGGTCACAAGACTGAAATTCTAAACCCAGACATAAAGGTGAGTTTTTGAATATTGATTACGTGTGTATTGTTTGTGCTGAGGTTTGAAACCTTGCTGTATATTGCAGTTTTATATGCTTTTTAATGTTCAAAATCTTCCCTCTAATAAAGCTGTCCTTTTCATAGAAATTTCTCTGAATAATGAAACTATCTTATGATTATTCTTAGCATATTTTTGCAGTTCACAATAATAGTCTTACGCCTGTTTTAAGAGTTTTCAGTGTCTGAATTGTGTCCTTGCACTGTAACTTCATGATCATTTATTGGTAGATTATAGCATTTTACTGATCATTTTGTCATACATTAAGTGATTCAGCATGCTTTCCAGAGCTGGGCATTATTGGGAATACTTTTTCTGTCCAGACAAAGGAAATAATCTTCTTGCCTTTAAGGACTTTTTGTGCAACACATGCAGTTAGTAGTCAAAGGAAAATAGTTCAGTCTTGTAAAATACTTTCTTTTTAACAAAATAAATCATGGCATTGGTAAATGTAAAACAGGATTATTATGGATCTTTTAGTATGACCCACAAGTGATTACATCACCTCCACGACATACATCTGAGTTTCATTTTGACTATCTGGTCGGATCACAAAATGGATGTAAGTTGGACGCATGTCAGCTTGGCATGTAGAATTCATATACTGTACAGCATTCTTTTATCCTACTCAGTTTCTATCATGATTGTCACATTTTTTATTAGCTAGCTTTATTACGTGATTCTTTAGTTTCTTTTTATGTTTTGTTTAAGATTCTATTCTTCACATTTCATCCTTTTTACTTTTTAATTCATATTTTTTCCCAGGTGTACGTACTAATGGTCGTAAGTCGCATAGGTCGTAAGTAAGGGATCAGGTATATGCAACTTTCCCTTTGTGCGTATACCAAAGGTTTGGTGCAGCAATGTACCCTTCCCTTTCTTGTAGTTCTTCTGTGAGCTGTTGAGTTACCCAAGGTGAGGAAGGAGAATGCACAATTATTTTTTGTGTCAAGATCCTTTCATAGACACAAGTCCTTTTCAAGGTCAGATCATGCAAAAAAAAAAGGGGGGGGGGGGCTGCCAAAGAGAGGAAGTGGGAGCTTTCAAAAGGTTTAGACCATTTACAGTCTAACAGTTCTTCTGTCACTTTAGTGAAACAAATTTTTGTGGGACTTCTTCCATATAACCTTGGACTGAGGGAGGAGGGTTAGTGAATTACACTCTGTCCTTACACATGATACTTCTTATCTTTGAAGACAATCTGTTGTAACCTAAGATAAATCTGAACCCTATATTTTTGGCTAAGAATGAAACTGATATTTTGGAATACCTTGTTATCCATCCTTGAAAGACTTCACCAAGAGAGCATCATGTTTCATGTATAATAAGTTGATTCATCTGTTGAACTTAGAGTCTTGCTTCATACCACTTCCACTTTTAGAATTCTTCCATTGCCTCTAATCCTCAGTCACCCTTAAAACATCTTCACCTGAAACATCCTTATCCCTAATTATTTCTCTCCCTACTAAAGCTGTCAGTCTCATCTGTGGTGTACATACACCATCTGAAAAGACATCCGTGTTCCTTTCTGGTGACTTTGACTCACATTCACATTGCCTTTTCTTATTGTTCTTCATTCTGTCTACCCTCCTGATTCCAACTATATTATGTTGATTATCCTCTAGTATTTTTAATCTTGACCAATCCTAACCTATACACACTTGGGATTTGCAACCATACATGAGCACTGGTAGGATTGCTCCTTCATGCAAATGTTTTGCTCACTCTACACTTATATTTTTTCAGTTCATCAGACCTCCAGAACATCCCCAGTTTTCTCCCTTGTATGACTCTCCTTTTAACTTCAGCTCAACCCCTACCATCCTTACTAAACTTTACATGCTTATAGTTAAACTCATACATTTATTTCTTCACCATGCAAACTGACATCTCAGCTTTCAGAATGTTTACAGATCAATGTAGACATTCCTGATTAGTTAGAATAATTATTTGTAGATATTCTGACAAACTAGCCAAAAAATATGAAATATTGTATACACAAATCAAGTGTCTTTGTTTGGCAGGACTGGAACAGTTTCTACAGAACTCTGTCTGATGTGGAGGTTTGCTTTCCTGAGACTGGGACTTCAGAAATTACTAAGATAAGATCTAGACGTGAATTACCTGCCACAGCAACATTGGTTCCTGAGATTCCTGTTAATGAAACTGAAGCAAATATTACAATGAGTATATTAGCAGATGTTAATGTTGAGAAAGGTGGCCATGCTATGGAAGGAATGACACTCCACTCCTATATTTTAGCCAGACACCTTGGTTTTAAACGTAAGTGACAGAATAGCACACAACACATGTATATGTGAGCATATCTGGGAATTAAGGGAATGATTTTTCTCTTCCCTTTTCACCTTGCTGCTACACATGGGTCCTGTTTGAAGTGAACCACATATCATATAGAGAAGCCGTACTTTGATGCTGGATAGATTTTTTCTTTCTTAGTGTAAAGAGATAGTTCAATTCTAGTAGGTTTTCTCATATAGGAAAGGTACCAGGAGAATCTTCCATATTTGCTGCAGAACTACATGATATTCAGGCAGTACTTAAGTTATTGAGCAATCTCTTGAAAAGAAATTTGTAGTCTGCTCCAGTCCCATTCCATGGTTTGAAATGTCTTGAGACTGGATTGTAAAAATCTGTTCAGAGCATAAAGGTGTAGAATTTTGCTTGTGTCCTGGACTTGCCAGAATCAGCAGAAATGAAATAGCAGATGCTGAAGCTAAAGCTGTCATATCTAGCAGTCTGTGTGCGATAGTTATACCTCACAAGGCTTTTATGAGCAGAATGAAAAATATTTTGAATGTAAATGGGAAGCTAAATGGTACTTAGAAGCCCAAAATAAGTACAAACTACAGATGTTGAAGATGTTGAAGTATGGCATTCATCCTTAAACTAGTATTACCATTTTGAGTTTTTTTTTGCAACAGATGATTGTTCATACAGTACTACATTGACTCAGGGTCACTTAATAGTAAAGGGACCTGCCCCAGTATGTGACACCTGTAATTACAATATTACTGTGGAATGTATATTAACAGAATGTAAAAAAATATATGAATCTTAGAGTCAGATATCAGTCACCATATTTTAGGGATTTTTTCTCCTCTAAAAATGACTTCCAAAAGCCATTCTACTTTTGATACACTAAAGATCAGTTCAAGAGTGATTATAGTGTTTGTATTAGTCTGAATTGCAGACAATCTCATATAACATTCAAATTCTCATATCGATATTTGATATGTTCTTAATATATTTATTTAATGCAGTGGAATTATTACTGATATAGTGTATATGGAGTGACAATTCATCCATTCAAAACAGTCATCATGAGAGTGAATACAAGAGTGACGAGTTTTTTGGATATAGAGATGATTATCATTGATTAGAAATGTATTTTTTAGGGTAGGGAATCCTTTGGTAGTTGGTGATGGTGTTTGAAGATGATTCTGCACACCCAAGCAGTGAGAGTGGGTTTGCTATATAAATATATTGATGCACAGGCAGAAATTACCATGATTAAAAGAGATCTTATTTTGCAGTGATTTTTACATATTTTTCCTTGGAAATTGATCAAGTCTGTTGTTTTTACCTTGCCCTAGGATGTAAGATTTGTGAATCACATAAGTCTACATTTATATTTTCAAAAAGGTAAATGAAAACAGCTATAATTGTAGTGATAGTTATAGTATCAAGATTTACCCATATTAACCCTGGTCCTCCCACAAAGGATGAATGCCCCTCTGGACTGGATCCATCCTTTGTAAGTGGGAATGAAGTTAATGAGAGTAGGTGATTGTTATAGAAAAGAATTGATCAGACCATTTGATTTTATATATACATTAGTTCCATTGAAGACATATACCCAACTGTATAATAGATTTAGGAAAACATGAAATTTTTTTTGTGAACATTTAGATTCCATTTGGTCTTTAACCTTTAGTTGATAGTTTTGATGAACACTGCATCATTTTATTCATATGAAATAAAAAGAGCACTGTATTTTCTATATTATTTGACAGGAGATCTCAGTTCTTTAGAAGTGACAATTGAATTAGCCCCTAGGATAGCAAAAAACTGGACGGCTTGTATGATGTTCTCAGGACCAGCACACCTGCTCCCTGACTCTCCATTGACACCTGCCAACTGCACCATATCTAAGGTATTACCCTGGCCAGTCTTCAAAGATCAGTAATTCTTTTCCCATTTTCCTCCTCCCATCACTTTCCCCCATCCTTCTTCTGCTGTATTCACTTACGCTTATTTATTTTACTTACTTGCAATGTGCTAATCCTACAATCCCATGTGGGTGTGGGCTTCCCATAGGCTTTCAAGTCACAAGATATGATTGGGGATCTCTTGGACCATTGGTTGGTCTGAAATGGAAAGCTTTTGTCACCTCATTGTCCATGGGATAGTGTACTGGCCTGCTGCAAGGTTGGACTGGATTCAAATCTTTCTCTCCCACTGGTGAAGTATCATCATTTATTACATGTGTTCTGTACATGTTAAAGATGTATAAACTTTACTGTGATATTGGAGGATTGATTTAATGCTACCTACAAACCATGCAGACACGGGCTTTCCTTAGTCTCTCATGTCACAAGATGTGATGGGGATCACATGGACCATTGGTTGGTTTGAGATGGAAAGCTTTTGCTGCCTTTTGGTCCAATTGATAGTGTATTGGCCTGCCACACAGTGGACTGGTATCATATCATCCACACTCATAGGTGAAATGTTATCATCTATTTTAGAAAGAGGTTCTGTGTAACACCAGGGTTCTTTGATAGAAATTAGTCCTTTGGTATTCAAAAACAAATATAAGTACACACACACAGAATGATAGTGGACCATGAGAGGTGAATGATTGTAAGTGCTTATCCACCTTGAAATGAAAGAGCTAAGTGGGAAGATATGTGTTTTAGAATGAGCTGAGTTTTTTAGCAGTTTTGCTGTAAGGGACTGATGGGTGATTTGAGTATGAAAATAGGCCGTGTGGAAATTGATGGTTTAATTTGGGAGAATGGGATATCCAGTGTTATGAATGAAAATGGTGAACAACTTGTGGAGTTATATGCTGGAAATGGACTGTTGACAAGGAATACCTGGTTTAGAAAGACGGACATACTTAAAGATACATTGGGGAGTAGGGGTGACAGAAAGTGGGCATTATTGGATTGTGTACTAATTGATAGGTGTGCAAAAGGGAGACTCTTGGATGTGAATAGGCTGAGAGGGATATATGATCATTACTTGGTAGAGTTAATGATGAAGGTTCGTAGAAATTTAAAGAAAAGGAAATGATATGGGTGGGAAGATGGTGAGGAAAGTGAATGATCTCAGAAAAAAGGCTTTTGTGAAGAGATGAATAACAGGAGTCACTAAAGTTAGGGAGTGGTTGAGGAATGGAAGGTATGTAGGGAAGCACTGTTTACATGCTTGAGAGAAGCATAAGACTCATTAGGCACTTTCCACTTGTTGAATGTTGTAGGTACATAAGGTTCTAACATTATACTGTAATGCAAAAAATGCCAGTTGTATGTCCACCATAACTCACAGATATTAGACTGGCTACTGCTTGGTAATGAACAGTCACTTGTCAAACTAATTCCTTGTCATTGGCATGAAATGTCCTTTTTTGAAATTTTAACTTTTTAGTGTTTTACTTATGTTTCATTTATTTCTTTGTTGTTAACATTGTTAACATTCATAGTAATCTGCAGTATTAGGTTTGGTGGCATTGCTGCATGCTGGTAAATGATTGGCAAGTAATCACTTGATAGAGTGACCACCCACTATTGCTGTGTATGGCTTTTGAATTTTTTTCAACTTTTTTAGTGTATGTTATTTGATTATTTTTTTCATGGATAGTAGGTCACTGGGTAATGGGGACCAGGTGCAAGTAGCTCTGCTTATTCCTATACTGACTGGTGAGTGATCACTTGCTTGAGCAACCACCCATAATTGCTGTTTGCAGTTTTTGAAACTTTTTCAGTTTTTCTTGTGTATTTGTTTTTGATTTATTTTTTCATGGATAGTGGATCACTGGGTTGTGGGAACCAGGCGCAGTTAGCTCAGCCTTTTCCTACATGAAAGTCCATGTAACTGAATTTGGAACTGTGGGACTGTGGATCCATGTTACATGCAAATAACGTAGCCTTACATATCTTGGAGAACCCACAACTAATGATACCTTTATTCAACTTTTCTATGTCTCACTTTGCAGGTCTCCATGAAATAGTTGCGTTCAGCCAAGTTTGTACTTTATTATTTCAATTCAGCTTAGTAACCTTCTGTATGTGCTGGTATTATTTTGCAGGACACTAAACCAGTGGAAGTAATGATGGCTCAACCATGGTTGGTACAAGAACTAAAAGAATGGTGCAGTGCTGGTAGGTTGGGCAGCCTAATGGTGGCTGCTCAACATGAGCTGAATGTGTATTTGTCTGAGGTAAGGATTTTGTTTTATTTCTAATATAACCAAAGGCAGTGTATAGAAAATGTTCTTTATTTAGGTTTTTAAAGATGACCTTATCATATGTTCTGTGGTATGCAGAGAGTGAGAGATTGAAGTCATGTATTCTTGTGTTTCTGTGTATAAAATTTTTCCGTATTTTGTAGTTCCCTGGATTTTGATGTTGTACTTTATCTGTATCAGTATCCTTGCTAAACATTTTTTTTTTATATAGTCACTAGTAGAATATATGCCAGAGAATCTAGTGTACTAAATTTAGCAGTAATAGGGACATCAGGATACTTCTTTTTCCATATGTGCTTGAATTGATTACTAGTGCCATCTCTTTCTTGGTAGGAGGGTGCTCTTGCATGAGATTAGGGATTCTCATAGGATTTAAACCCAAGCCTGCTTGATTCATAGTCAGGTACACCAGTTCTCATCAAAACTAATCATATGATTTCCAAGTTTACCCATAGATGATAATCACTTACAACGTAGTATAAGAGACTGAAACAAGTGATATGTAAATATCACGCACAGAACTTTGGCTTCTCCTAAAGGGATCATCCACTTCCTTGATTTTCTTAGTTTGAAGGGATGGTGAGAGGTTGTTCACACTGTACTTAACAAATTCATTCCTGAAACTATGAAGCCCTGAAAATTTAGGGTTTCCCCAATACAGTGTTTTATCAAAAATTCCAAAAATATATTTTAGTCTTACCATATAGTAGGAAATATCAGGAAAAAGAAATGAAAAAAATATCAAGCAAACTTACCGTATTTGATGCTGTATAGATATTTAAAATTTTCACACTCACGGCATTATCGCTACTATGTCTGTCTATTTACTTATTTCTCTGAAGCCCATTCCTTCCTGGAACTTCCATCAAGGGGATGTCCATAATGTTATCGCTTCTAACATGACAGATTATGCCATCACCTCAGTGTCTGACCACCAACATATATAGTTTACATAACTTTACATTTATATTTTTTTAACTTTATCATGATATAGTTATATGCATAACTTTTTTGGATATTCTGTGTAACATGATACCTAATGAGTAACAGATAGTTATTTTTTTCACACATGTTTGCCATTTCCCATGTAAGCGAGGTAGTGTCAAGAATAGATGACTGAACCTAAGAGGGAAAAATCCTCACTTTGATAATGATTATGTATAATATTTCTGTATACACCATTGGATTTTTACATGTAAATATGTATGATTAATCAGATATATCACTTTTTGATTACACTACTGAAAGTAGCACAGCCATGGGCTGTAGGAGCCTTCAGAAAAGTCCGAGATAAAACTTAGACTCTCATATAGAAAATTTTATGTACGTAATTTTCAGATATATGCATGACAGTAAACTTCACTGTCAGAATTTCACTTCTAATGGATCTTTTGGGCTTCACCAGGCTAAGATAAGGATCTAATTGACATATCCGTAAAAGTTTGTTACGTCACAAATTTGATCCAATAAGCTAAGGACCCTTGGACTGACTTTTGAATTTTTACTAACATACAGTGATCTTTGGGTGAACATATACATTGTTTTAGACTAATTTTATAATTTAATGGTTCATTGATATCTTTTGTGCCTTTAGGCTAAACCAGTGAAGATTGGTTCCTGAGTTCTCATTTAAAAATACTTGATTTCAATTCATAAAGAATATTTTTAAGGTAAACGTCGATGATTTTTCATAAGCGTTCATCACCTCAAAAAAGCTAGTCTATTTTTCACAGTATACGTAATGGATCTTACTAAAGGTTTGAAGAATATAAACTCATAACTTGTTTAAGACCTTCTAAACCTTGTGCTGATAATGACATCACGTTTCTGCAAGTAATATCGTTTTACTGCGTAAAACCCAGATAAAAATCTTGTAATATAAAATATAAAATTATGTTTAGGTTATTGAAGATATTGCTTATTTCTACATGTAAAACATTTATGTTATCTGCAAAATAGAAATCTTTATGTTAGATATGTTTATTTTACCGGTTTTATGTTACATACATTTCTGTACCCTGTGCTCCAGAAAAGTTATGGGATTTAATTCATTATCGTATAAAATAATTTGCTTAACATCAATGTCCCACGTACTTTCTATAGAAATCAGGTTAGAATATATTTTTTGCATCCGGATTCTGTGACAATCAATGATAGGGTCTCAGACTCAGTAAAGGTGTAATTCTTTTTTCTTGTATTGGGACAAGTTTTCGTCCATCACAAAATACCATAGTGCTGTCTAAGGTTCATTCTTGGTCTACATTGCTGAACAACGTCAGTATACAATGGCCAGTGATATTCACCGTAGATATATGCAACATGTTTACACCGTGTACACATAGCAGGAAAACTACAGTATCACCTTAAGATGTGGAAATAAAACTATCAAGGCAGGAGAAGGATTTAAGTGTCATCATTAGTAGAGATGTAAAGCCAAGACAACAGTGTATTAATGTACGTAATAAGACTAACAGGCAACTTGGTGTCATGTGTTAGTAGCAAGAATGAACAGGTAATATTACAGCTATAGTTAGCGATAGTTGCACACTACTTACATTAGGTTGTAAAATATTTGTAACTTTATCAACGTGTACAAATATTCCTCCTTATGTGATCTTTTCTAACAGGTAGTTTGTTCTTGAGAGATTGGCCATGTTCCTGCCTGGCACGGGACATTATCATACAACGGTTTGCCGCTCTGTAACAGGTAAACATGTATGTGTAACGTGGGATTTACTGGCTATTAACTGGTAAAGATAATAAAACCCTCTATGAGACAGCCAATTATTTATATCACGATATTTGCTACATGGTCGCCAGAATGTTGGTACAGTTTAATGAAGGGTAGGAACAACATGAAGTCTGAATCCTTACAATACGTCAAACCTAGAGATTACATGAGATGTATAACAAGATACATATAATGTGGATGGATACACTAGCACACTAGCAATGTGCAGTTAAAGGTCCTAAACCTAAATACTTAAAGTAAGGAATAAAAACAGGAAAGCTAATGATGGCTGAACATAAAGCTAATGATGGTTGGACATAAACCTAATGATAGCTGGACATAAAGCTAATGAAGGCTGAACATTAAGCTAATGATGGCTTAAAATAAAGCTAATGATGGCTGAAAATAAAGCTAATGATGGCTGGACATAAAACTAATGATGGCTAAACATAAAGTTATAAATGTCTTCCTTCTTATTTGGTAGGTTGGAATGGGGGGCATCAGGAAGTTGAAGAATTCTGCAGGAGTTTGTTGGTAGTGTGGTGGTGAGGGAGAGAAATGTTACGTACACCCTCCATCCATTACATTAAAAGGTGTAAAATCAGATAGTTCTGAAATAACAGCTTCGGTTAACAGAGAGATTTGAGCTAGACACAGATTCCCTTACAATCTGGCTAACATCTGACAGCTGACGGACGTAATTAATTACCTGCTTTTGCCTCTTGTTACGTTGGTCAAATACCAAACACAGTGGTAAAAACTTATGAAATATGTTTATCATTGCAAAAATAAACATGGCTCTCTCGTAACATAAATAATACAATATATGCTTAATGCAATGATTTCTCTCTGTCTTACTTTACTAAAACTCTTTGTCAGATATACTGACCTCAGTTATATAACATAAGGGTTAGAAATGACTGAGATGTGTACAGATTACAATATTAATTTACTCAACAACTTTGTATCACATCCTTCCTCTATGGCCGTTCCTGAGAGAGAGGATTGACCTTGGCCTTCTTCCAGTTTCTATACAAATTCTTCACATCACTTTCTCTTGTCTCTTACATATGTTTTGTCCTTCCATAATTTGTAATGATATTGAAAATATTTACTCATAATCTGTTTACCCTTTAATAACAAAATCTTTTATATTAACATACAATAATTAGACCCTCAAAACAATATGATGTGCACTGGATAAAATAACTTAGAATACCAAGCATATCATTCCTCAAAGAAAAGTGAATAAGATATAATGGATAACTAAAACATTTATTAGTAAATAGGGGAGATAACTATAACATCTCTCTCCCAAAAGAGACATGAGTCAGCCACTAGTTGACTCATGATTAACTGGTACAAGAGACAATACATCAGCTATAACATTATCCTTTCTTCTTATCTGCTTAATAACCACATTATAAACTTGTAACAAAAGACTCCACCCTCTTAAACATAGGTTTACATTTTTCATCTTATGCATAAAATACAAGGGGACTGTGATTCGTAAACACTTAGATCGGCCTACCTACTCCTCTCAAATATACATCAAAATGATTCATACTTAAAATCAAGGCCAATGTTTCCTTTTCAATAGTAATGCAGTTTTTCTGATAGGACAGAAGCATCTTTGAAAAATAACAAATTGGAAAATCAATAAAATCTTTCTCCTGCATTAAAACTCCACCAACCCCAAAATCACTTGCATTTATATACAATTTAAGTGGTCTATCATTAATTGTGGCAGAAAGTATGGGTGTACATACAAGTATTTGTTTCAGTTTCTTAAAAGCCTCTTCACACTGGTAATTCCATACGAATTTGACTTTCTTTGACAATAAGTTGGTTAATGGTAAAGCAATGACTGAAAAATTCTCACAAAACCTACGATAATATCCAGTCATACCCAGAAATCTCAATTATTCTTTCTTATTTGTAGGTGCTGGAAATTTCACAATATCTTCTATCTTAGCAGTGATTGGTTTTACACATTCCTGACCAACATCATAACCTAGATGTTCTACAGTTGCTCTAGCAAATTCATTCTTTACAAGGTTTACCATCAAATTTGCTTTGTCCAACCTATTAAACACTTCCCTCACTAAATACAAATGTTCTTCCCAAGTTTTTGAATACAATACTATATCATCTCTATATACAGAACATTCTTTAACATCACACAATACTTGATTTACTATTATTTGGAAAGTAATAACACTGTTTTTCATACCAAAGGTCATCACTTTATACTGACACAAACCTTCCATAGTTACAAATGCAGAAATTTTCTTTGCTCTCTCAGTCAAAGGTACGTCCCAATACCCTTTCAATAAGTCTAACTTAGTTACAAATTCAGCATCTCCTATCTGATCAATACAAACATCTACTCTTGGAATAGGATACGAGTCAGCTTTATTGATCTTATCTATCTTTCTGAAATCAGTACAAAATCTGTAGGAAATACCATCAGATAATCATTGCCAAGCATATACTGTACTTCTTTTCTCATTATCTCTCTCATTTTAGGATTCACTTTATAAGGATGCTGCTTGATAGGTATTACATCGTCAATTTCGACGTCACGCAGTAATACATCAGTTCTCCTTGGAACATCAGAAAACAAACACCTAAAGTCATTCATTATTTGTATGATCTCATCTCCTCTCTCAGTTTCTATAAGATCAAGCATTTTTTTTCAAATTATATAACACATCTGAATATTTTTACAGTTTGTCTTCACATCTCTCCAACTTTACCTTCTCACTTCCATCCACAACCTCTGCATCATCAGACATAACACATGCACAAGACGAATTTGTAACCTCATCATCCTTTGCAGAATTTGGATCATGATAAGGTTTTATCATGTTTATGGGACACAATTGGCTTGGCTTGCGTCTTTCTGGAGTATTCACTATGTGGTTCAAATTATCCACTCTTCTCTCAATAACCCAAGGACCATAAAACCTTGCTCTCAGAGGATTTCTTGTCTGAGGCAATAATACCAACACTTGATCACCTGGTTTGAACTCTCCGATTCTAGATTTTTTGTCATGTCATACCTTCATATCTCCTCGACACCCTTTCAAATTTTCTGCAGCAATCTCTCTAGCTCTATACAATCTGATCTAAAAATCTGATACATACTTCAATAATCCAGGAGAATCACTCTTCCCCAACCATTTCTCTTTCAACATACTCAATGGACCTCTTATTTTATGTCCCTACACTAACTCAAATGGACTTATACCTGTAGACTCGTGTACTGATCTCTAATGGCAAACAATGCTAAAGGCAGACTCTCATCCCAGTCTACTGACAATACATTCTCATAACATTCTTAAAGTAATTTTCAAAGTCTGATGGAATCTCTCCAAAACTCCTTGCTTCTGCACGTGATAAGCACTTGACATCTTATGTGTTATATGTAACCCCCTTAATATTTTCTTGAACATTCACAAAGTAGAATTACTTCCCTGGTCTGACTGTATACTTTAAGGCATACCCACCCAGGAGAAATATTTCACTAACTTTCTTACAATATTTTTAGAATGGATGCTACGCAATAGCACTGCTTCTGGAAATCTGGTAGATGTACACATTATTGTTAATAAATACTGATTTTCTTTACGTGTTTCAGGTAGAGGACCTACACAATCAATTAGAATTTTGCTAAAAGGTTTACAAAAAGGAGGAATTGTCTGCAATGGTGCTGAGTGTATAGTCTGGTTGGGTTTACCTACTCTCTGACAAAGTCACAAGTCTTACAATACTGGGACACATCTTTCTTCATATTTGGCCAATAAAAATGAGTTAATATTCTGTTATTTGTCGTCCTAACTCCCAAATTTCCGGATAAACAAGAACTATGAGACAGAGCAATTACATGTACCCTATAATTCTTTGGAACAACAAGTTGCCTTCTGACCTCCCAGTGATCAGATGCTGGAACATGAGCAGGCCTCCATTTTCTCATAAACACACCATTTTGTACATAAAATCCGACTGACACATTATTCTCATTCCCATTACTAGTAGCTTCACTCCAACATTCTTTCATATTCTCATCACCCCTCTGTAACTGTGTCAACTCTTCCTTGTCCACAAAAAATTCTGGAAATACATCAATTTCTAATTCCACAGTGCTCTTCTCATTCCCAATATCTTCTGAATTATCTCTAGTTACATTCTCTTCATTAGATAATTCACTTAAATCATAATCAACTTCTTTGATATTGACCTGGTCACAACACAAGCTGGATAAACCATTTTACTACACTGTACATTACTATCAGTCTGATTCTCTACAATTTTATATGTCATGTGGTTCACCTTTACAATAGTATCTACATCAAATGGATTACTGCTTATGATTGGCTCAGGGACTAATTTGTCGGTCAAATCATTCCACAATAGCATGTGTACTCCAGGCATAGGAAATTCCTCACATATCCCAACCTTTACACGGCCACTCACAAATCCACTCAAGATTTATATAATGCAATAGGATAGGCTTGTCTAACCATAACACTTTTATATTGAGTTTTTCCCCAGAGTAAGACTCCTTTGTCCACTCTAATACATAATTCAGAATTAAACTGACTTGTTCCAGTATCCCTCAATATCAAAACTTTCTTCTCAGGACTACGTTTTAATTCCAACTTTTCCTTCATAGATTGCACATTTTGGTTTACTCACATTATATTCATCACTTCTTACCTCATTAATATCATGTTTTTGTTCCCAAGCAACATTTAATCATATAGTCTTTGGTGATTTTTGACACTGATATTTACCCTGATCAAATTCTCCACATCCCAAACATTTCATTGGTGGTCATTCCTGTCTGTTAACATAAGGGTTATGATTAAACTGAGGTCTTGAATACTTGTATTGTGTATGTCTTTGGAATCTATTTCCTACATTGTTTTGTGACTCATAGTTATGTGTACCTTCCACATAATAATGTTAACTGGGCTGTTGAACATTTGAATAGTGTGGATATTTATAAGGCTTGTCATAATTCCTTCTATCACTCTGTCTTATCATACTTTGTCTCCATGTTATTTCTTTCTCACAATATTTGTTAGTTAATTCTAACTGGTCAGCCATCCTGGCTGCTTCCGTCACTTTTTCACTTCACTCTTACATATGTCATAATATATTTCAGGCTGTAAGCCGCTTTGAACTGTTCCAACTGGATCAATTATCTCTGCTCTTCCATTGCCTCTACTTTTCCCGATTCACACCAGCAATTAAATGTCATTCCACATTCTCTAACCATCCCCAGATGAGTTCGTCCGCTAATTTTTGGACGTCATTAAACCTTCTCCTATATGCTTCTGCGTCCACTTCCAGTTTTTAGAACTGATTCCTTAACACCCTTATAATCTACTGATTCCATTAAACTAAAACATGCATACGCCTCTCTAGCATTACACTTAAATTTATTCTGCACCAACATAGCCCAGTCAATTTCATCCCATTCTTCCGTAGTTGCAAGTTTTTCCAACTGAATAAAGAAGTCCTCATCATCTTCTTGTCTGAACTCAGGTAACTGACTCACTCTATCATCTTTATCTCCAATTCTTCTTCTTGAACCTCTTCTTTCCATTATTTCTAATTGCTTAAGTCTTAATTCTTTATCAGCCTGTATTTTCTCTTTTTCTGCCTATATTTGTATTTTCTTAAGCTCAAATTCTAATCTTAATCTCTCTATTGCAGCTTTTTCACTATTATCAACATCTTGAGGTTCCTGCAATATTAATAAGGACACCAAGTGGTCACTTGATTCTCTCTGCATATCACTTTTGACATGTGTCAGCTGAGAACTTCCGTAATTTACTGCCACCTGGTTCAGATCATCTTTATTACACTGGTACAGAAAATCCTGGGTTTCAATAAACTTTTTAACGTTATCTGCCATGTTTCAACACACTACATTTACACTGACTTGTTTAGAGAAATCTTCTCCATATATTTTAAGAGAGCACAGTAGAATATTAACCCACAACACATCGGACAGCTTGAATTACATGGTTTCACAATTTCAGCTTCCTGGACTGTGTTTACACATATTCATATCCTGGACAGCAGTCTTCCACATATTCAGCTCCCTGGCGGCAGGTTTCACAGTTCACAATCTCGGACGGGCCCCCATGGTACGTCCTGCCTCCACCCCTTACATTAAAGGGTGTATAATCAGCCCATAGGCCCATTAAATCAGATAACTCTGAAATAGCAGCTCCTTTTAACAGAGAGATTTGAGCTAGACACAGATTCCCTTACCATCTGGCTAACATCTCCTGACAGCTGACGGACGTAATTAATTACCTACTTTTCGCTCTTGTTACGTTGGTCAAATACCAAACACAGATACAAATCTGTAAAGATATATTCATAATAGCAAAAATAAACATGGCTCTCTCGTATCATAAATAATACTATACATGATACAGTGATCTCTCTCTATATCACTTTACTTAATAACTATTTGGCATATATACTGACCTCAGTTGTATAACATAAGGGTTAGAAATGACTGAGATGTGTACAGATTACATTATACATTTACCAACAACCTTGTATCACATCCTTCCTCTATGGCCATTCATGAGAGAGAGGATTGACTTTGGCCTTCTTCCAGTTTCTATACAAATCCTTCTTATTTCTTTTTCTTGTCACTTACATATCTTTTGTCCTTCCATAATTTGTTATAATACTAAAGATATTTACTCATAATCTGTTTACCCTTTGATAAACAAAGTCGCTTATATCAACATACAATAATAAGACTCAAAACAATACCATGTACACTGGACGTATCATTCCTCAAAGAAAACTGAAGAAGATATAATGGATAACTAAAACATTTATTGGTAAATAAGGTGGATAACTGTAACTCAATCTATCAAATATCATACTTTATTGCATGTCACTAATATCAAGTATGTTTATCAGAACTCAAGCAGTCAGTTGTATAACAATTGTCTGACACATGAATGATCTTCGTAAAACCCGCGAAATACATTATTGTTTACAATACATTGTATTGTTGTATTATGGATCCAGAGTGTAATGTGGCTCATCATGAAAGGCGTCAGTTAACTCCTGCTGTGACCTAACGTTAACACACAAGTGGCCAGCCTCATGTGTCACACACACACACACACACACCAAGACCCACCCAGTGAGTGCGTCATCTAGTGGTAAACAGAACAATTGGTTCTAGAAAATTCAGACTTAAAATCTGAGATCAAAAGTCTATCCACCTCCAGGTGGGCCTCTCCAAGCTTTTTTCCATGACTGTACAACACGCAGGTGGCTCCCTCACTATAGACCTCAGTCACCATACATTACTGGTTGTGTGGTACAACATACAGGTGGTTCCGTCACTGTAGACGTCAGTCACCATACATTACTGGTTGTGTGGTGCAACATACAGGTGGTTCCGTCACTATAGACCTCAGTCACCATACATTACTGGTTGTCTGGTACAACATATAGGTGGCTCCCTCACTGTAGACGTCAGTCACCATACATTACTGGTTGTCTGGTACAACATACAGATGGTTCCGTCAATGTAAACACTGTAGATTGTTTAGGTATAACCATAAACCTTAACTAAAGCAATATGGCAACATGAACAAATTTTACGACTGAAATATCAGAGACGATCCAAATTAAGAGTGAATGAGAGCGATATAAACACAGTTTCAAATTAAGAGTGAATGAGAGCGATATAAACACAGTTTAAACTTAAGAGTGAATGAGAGCGATATAAACGCAGTTTAAAATTAAGAGTGAATGAGAGCAATATAAACACAGTTTAAAATTAAGAGTGAATGAGAGCGATATAAACACAGTTTAAAATCAAGAGTGAATGAGAGCGATATAAACACAGTTTAAAATTAAGAGTGAATGAGAGAGATATAAACACAGTTTAAAATTAAGAGTGAATGAGAGCGATATAAACACAGTTTAAAATTAAGAGTGAATGAGAGCGATATAAACACAGTTTAAAATTAAGAGTGAATGAGAGCGATATAAACACAGTTTAAAATTAAGAGTGAATGAGAGCGATATAAACACAGTTTAAAATTAAGAGTGAATGAGAGCGATATAAACACAGTTTAAAATTAAGAGTGAATGAGAGCG
>JAUUDZ010319469.1:0-12061 GCA_032361705.1 Panulirus versicolor | reverse complement strand
GGGGGGGGGGAGGTTTAAAGAAAACCTGCAAGAAATGCCACAACACCATATTGTTAATAACAAGACACATGAAATTCAAAGATCGTATTCACAATTTTGCATATCGTTGGTTTTATCTTAGTCCGTAAAACTTACCATAAGAAAGACTGTGCAATGTACGTAACGAGCTTAAAGTAATGAACCAATATTGTAAAAACTTGTGTGATTATTCCAGCTCACTGGAGTCTGACAAAGACCTTTTGTGACCCCTGTAATCCTTCTGCGCTACAGCTCACACGATAAAATGAGGTGCACAATAAATTTGCCAGGGTTACCGGCACAGATCAAGAGGGCTGGCGTTTCTATGCATTAAACATGACAGCTAAAGAATGGATCTGAGCGAATGAGGCCTTTTTCATAGTTTTCAGCTGGTGCTAACCTGCTGACGCGGGAATCAGCGAACAAGAACGAAAAAAAAATGAAGACGCATTCAATCAAAAACCCTCATGAGCTTATTGCGTACCCTGGGCCTGGCTCATGCTTGTGAATGTACAAGGCGTCATCTACAGCCTTGTCTGTTGTGCAACCGCCCTGTATTTCAAAATCAGTGCCACGCATCGAGTGGGTTAGCGACTGCGAGTAATAAATCTCCGTTCTTTGACTGGTCCAGCTGACATTCAGAGGTTCGAGCCCTTTAGCTCTCTGGTCGTTATCCATTTGTACAGCAAGTTATAAACTCTCACACGTAAACTGATATAGTGTAAACGACAGTAAGGTAAGCAAGATCATATCCGTAAATCCCAATCACCACCTGATATCACTCACCAGCCACGAGCGTCATTTTAGCGAACATCGGTTCACAAAATGGTCGAAGCAGTTTCGAGACAGATTTTACCAGGTAGAAAATGCGGGTGAATGTTGTTCATCCGAACGCCAGGCCAAAACTGGAGGCAGAATTCCGAATAACCCCGAGCAAACCTGAATGTCACATGAGTCTTACCGTAACGCATGGACGTATTCGTTACCCGAAGGATTCTAAAACCCCAAGCGAACCGGATTCGCTCGAGAGCGGCGGACCTGTGTCCCGCGTGAGCCAAATCCTATGCCCCAGCTGACCAGCCCCTGATTACAGCCACATAACCATCCTCCCCTCCTACTATAGCCTCATCTCATCCCCCCCCCAAGCCAAGTCAGTTTCCACTGGATACCTTCTATAAAGTCATATTCAGCGGGCCATTCCACTAATTAAATTACTTACATTAAAATATCTTTTTTTCTTCTCCGAATCGAACATAATACCAGTTCTGCAGATACATATTTCAAACATTTTTGTTTACTATGCAGTTCCTGAAATATGTAATGGCTTGAATCTGCATTGGTTTAAGCGTAAGAGCTAAAAAAAATGAAAAAAAATTGCAAAATGAATTGAGCACCGAATTTTACGGTAAAGATACCGAGGTTTTGGTTCATTGTAGAACATGGGCTGTGATGTATACTGTTAACTGTAGAACGCATCCGGATATTCGCCGTATCTCATCAATATATTTTTGGTGTAGCCCGAAAAAGAAAATGAAATGAGAGGTCACCCAAAACTATAAATCTAATCTATACTTTTGGAAACGTAGCCAAGTTTCCCGTCACCCAAAACTATACATCTAATCTATACTTTTGGAAACGTAGCTAAGTTTCACCTTAGGATTACAGATACAAGTGTAAGAAGGTGGAGCTTTGTCTCCACAACAGAACTTCTGTAGCCTGACATCTCCTTCGATAGACCCTTCCAATGCAAAAGTCATAAAGATATTCATTCGCGAAAATAAATCCCCATATAGCCCCTCCCACCCAAAACCCCTTTTTAGCAAAATTTCAAAGGAACTAAATATTCGTCTTCCATCCCTCCTTCCATCTCCTTCACACTATTCGCTCTGGTAGACTGGAGGCGAGAGGAAAATTAACTCGACAACCCTTATAGCAGGGTCAAATGGATCGCCGCCAAGAAATTTAGTTAAATTATCTACATTCACATTCTGCAAGGAACACGAGGGTGTTTTAATGGTGTGTTCACAAGGGTGGAATACGGCGAAATGAGAGGAATGCTTCATCCTCTCAAATGAGGGACTCTTAAAGCAAATTAATATACGAGTCTGCTAACACAGTGGCCTTGTTTTTTTGTTTTTTTTTTTGCGTTCAATGGCGCTGTAGTTTTCCTTAAGGGCTACCTTGTTTCTCCTTCCTCTGGTTTTCTAGTGTTTCCTAGTGCTGTAATGCAATCCAACTCTCCCTAACTATATAATACTGTAATAACCAATATTTCTCCGGTGTTTTCTAGTACTGTAATGCAACCTGTCTAGCCTCCCTTACTACATAATACTGTAATAATCCCTAGTTCTACAGTGTTTCCTATTTAAGGCAACCCGTCTCTCCCTCACTATACGATTCTGTTATAATTTTTTTGGCTCTTCAGCGTTTCCTAGCTTTGTAATGCAGCCTGGCTCTTCCTTACTGCATAATACTGTAATAATCCCTGGTTCTCCAGTGTTTCCTGGTGCCCTAATGCCCCTCCTCCACTTCCCTTTCCGACCTTTAGTACTTCCTGACGTTGCAGAAGCCCCTCTTACTGTCCTCTACTTCCTTGTGTCTCCTGATGGCGTAGCGACCCTTTGTTCCTAAGCATTTTCTTTGAGGCATGGTGTCCCTTGGCTGGTGTGACGACGTATTATGCCCTAGTGTTCAACACCCTGTGTGATTTCAGTGTCCTCTTGTGCTGTATATGATCCCGAGTGTTCTTGGTGAGATAGTGTACGTCAGTGTTGTCGCATCCCCTGGTGCTCTACCTTCCCCTGCTGCTGTAGTATCGACCGATTCTGTCGTATTTCCTCACCACACTGACGCTACATCAGCCCTTCGTGCTGTAATTTTCTAGCGGAGCTACTGATAATGTTGTAGCTCCTCCTCTTGTCGCCGATATGTCGAGCCTCTTTCCTTTGCCTTATACCAGCCACAGTATTTCCGGTTTCTCATCATCCAGCGTCCTCTTACGCTTAAGTAATTCGTCCCTGACGTGTCGCTGGGTATTTGCCTCAGCGAGTATCATCCGGCGCTCTAATATCCCCCGTGATCTCATACCCCTTACGATAGCCACTAGGATCTGTATCGACCCAGAACCTGGGACATCTGCTACCAGTAATCGTACTGGTGGCTCCTGTTCCGCCGCTACATGGAGGGGAGGAGGAACCCAATAATATGAGAAAAGATATTAGACCATGATTTCCATCTCGGTGAGAACCTAACACCGCGTTCTGGATAGAGATTTGCTAGCTGCAGTCAATCTAATATATTTCCTTTGCTGGGCTTGGTCGGCCTCGCGCTCAAAACAAATACTGTCCCAGCTCCCGTCAGATCTAATACCATATGGAGGTGTCGCGTGGCCACTCAGATGATTAAGTCTCGACTCTCTAGGGGGTTAACGTTCGTGCTATGTTCGGAGTAAGGAAAGAAAATTAAGGCTTTGAGACGGTGCTTCTGCCGTGATCCTCTCACACTTATCTCTAATGATGTCTTAAAATACTTGTACAGCTGCTCATTCACACCCAAGTCCTGTAAAAGCTGACGTTTCCACCCTCAATAATTCGGGGACTCTTGCATCTTTAGCTAGTGTAATCATGTTATGCAACCGTCAATCCTTGTGTTGCATCACCTTTCACGTCCTGGATTAAAAGTGGCGTCAACTACATGTGTACTGCTGCTCTACCGTCAACCGTTGGGGCTGCTGTGGTACTACCATCAAAGCTAGCAATGCCTCAGTTACCTTCAGTCCCCAGCAATACTGCAATATGAAATGCAATCCTTAGATCCCCCGTATTGCATCGACTTCAAGCTGTGCTACTGTGTTATAGTAACTTCCCGCTCTACTCCAGCTTTTCTATTGTAGCCATGGTGTCATCTTCAAGCCTTGCAGCAGCAGACTTATCATCCCCAGGCTTCTAAGCTGTTAAGTCTTCAAGACTTTGCGCCATTCTTAAGACTTTAAGTCTCTTCTCACACCCCTCTATCCTTAAGGTGAAGACACGATGCTTTCCTGAACTTAAAAGTTCCGAGGCACCATCAGCTGACGACTTTAGAGGTACAGTTGTGTTACAATCTCTCTCTCTCTCGTAATATTGCTCCTACAGTATCCTCTATCCATGGAGCAGCTTTTGGATAATCTGTAGATCGTGCGGAATCTGCTCTCACATTCTCAAACCCTGGGACAGTGGGATGCACTTTCAGAACTCATAGTTTGACGACATATATTTTTTTTTCTTCAAAATCATGCATGGCTCCTGCTGATGTGTCTCCTTTAATCGTTGCAGCTGCTGATCTTTCACCTTCAAACTGCTGGTGTGTCACCTTAGGAACCTTCAATGTACGTCATGTCAACAACCTCAGGTGCCAGCGTACATACCTTTAAATCATAATCATGATCTCGGACTGTTCTCATTCATTCTACTATTGCTGTAATATCCCTGCTGCTGTACTGTGTCACCTTGCATTCACTGCATCTACTGTAGTGGACATATCACGAAGCCTAGTCAGAGATTCACTTAAAAAAGTGCACAGAATATTAGATTATGACAGTGTCCTGGGTTACTTAGCTGACACTTGGAACAGACTTTTTCACCTTGTAAGTGAACCTCAAGGACTAATAAGCCTATAGACACAATGTTTCTCATTGTAATGTCTAATTTTTGTCTTCTACATCAAGCCATTGTTTTAACAAACTTTTCTTACTGTTCTTAAAAAGACGTTTTGGAAGTCCTAAAAGTTTTATGGCCATGAGGGAATTCGGGTTATGGTGGAATATTTTGAGTCAGCTTGGTGTCTTTCTATCTCGTATAAATTCTTTATTTCAAGTCAATGGTAAGTCATCAGAGTTTCTCTCAAGCCCTGTAAGCTGGTACCAAGTTTCTTCTTTGGGGAATTTCTGGTTGTCTATAGTCATCTAGATCACGCAGGCTAAGGAGAGTATAGAATGCCAAGCTAAAGGATTCAAGCTTATTGGATGCAAGCACCAGCAAGACTGTGAACACCGAGTTCATTGAATTCTTGATAATCATCTTGGGATTCCTGTGCTCTACTGCGTACGGGTAATGAGCAGTGGTGGCGTTTGCTGGAGAACACCGAAGTTAGGGCAGTTAACAAGCAGTGTTCTTGAGAGTATGTTGATGCTTGAGGTTGCTGGTTAACTCACGTTCTTCATATCAGTTAAAGGCGTAAGAGCGTACGGTGCTTTTATACTGCAAGATATAAAGGATAGAGATAAGCCACCTCTTCAAAGCGAAGGAACTTTGTCAGTATGTCGCTTGAGAAATACTTTGAGAGTGATTTTTGCTCTCTCTCTCTCTCTCTCTCTCTCTCTCTCTCTCTCTCTTTCCCGGGGGAGGAGGAGGAGGAGGAAGGAGTAAAACTGCGCGAGTTTATAACGAACTTCGAAAGTTTTCACGAGCACTTTTAAAGTTCAAAAAGCACCTCAGCGATGCGTCGACAATTTGGTTATTGCTTACTTTACTCTGTCGAGCCTCGTTGCTTCACTTTGTCGTTGAATTGGCAACATGGATCAATCAACCTTGTGCAAATGAAGAGATGTTAAGAGTTGTTTTTCTTAAGTTTTAACTTTACCGTTTTTGTAAGTTCTTAGACGTAGGAATAAACATGTCTTACTGTAGCCTAGACTGCAAATAGCCCATTCTCGTTTCATATTTTGTCAATCATGGTTTGTTAATTAAAAAAAAAATTATGAATGGTATAGTAAGGGCAACAGTCCCGTAGATCTGTTGCTTCAAGCTCTACTGTTGCCATTCTGTGCCCCTTCAAGCTCTGCTGTTGAACTGTGCCATCTTCAAGCTCACAAGCTTTTGCTTTGTTATTTTCAAGCTCTAGATCTTTTGGCAGTGCCAAGTTCAGACTTCAGAGCTGTTGTCTAGTCTCCCTCCAGCTCTAGAGCTAGAGCCACCTCACCTTCAAGCTTTGGGGACGCTGCTTTATCAGCTTTAATCCTTAGAGCTGCCGCTACGTCATCTTCAAGTTCAGCGGCTGCTGCATCTCGCCCTATGGGCTGGCAGCAGGAGGTATGTAGCCTTTAATCCTTGATGATGCAGCTGTGTCGTCGTGTCGGTCCTGGAGATGACGTTGCGCTGCCCTCGAGCCCTGGAGTTACTCCTTGTCTTTTCGTCCTGAAACCCTGGCGTGTCTGATGTCATACTGTATCCTTAAGAACCTGCTCACTCGCTCTCGAGCCTCGGAGGTCATGATTTACCAACGAGGACTGGAGCTCTTGCCCTACTGCCAACGATCCCAGGAGCTGTTGCGGCCTTGCTTTCCCGAAGTGACTGCTGTGTGACCTTTAAGCTTTGACACTGATGCTTTCACCTTTAAGCCAGTGGAGCTCCTCCCGTCACTTCCATGAGCGAGATCTCTACCTCGTTCACTTCGATCTCCTCAGCTGCTGCTGCTATGTCTCATTCACTCACGGCAGCTACCATCTCGAACATACAGTTCCAAGTCATGAATACTTTAATTTTAAGTCATTTTTTGAAACTCTGAAACTATTACGTTTTGGCCTTAAAGCTCTGTACCTGGAAGTGAGTCATCTCTGAGCCTTGGAACTGTTGCTGTCAGCCGCAAGCCCTGGAAGGTTGCTGCTGACACACCGTCACTCCTTGGGAACTGCTGTTGACACACCTTCAGTCCTGGGGTACTGCTACCATCAAGCCCTGGAGTCATTACTGCTTTGCCTTCGAGCCCTGGAATCACTGTAGCATAATCTTCAGGGTTTGGTACTATTGCTACTGTTCCTGCCTCTTGCTCTCATTTTCTATGTGTTTCACTATATCACTTTCAAGCTTCTACTTGGTCCTCCGTCACCTTCAACCCTGAAGTTGTTCCCATTTGTCTCCAAGCTCTGAAACTGTTGTTAGCTCAACGTATGGCGTTCATGCTGCGTCACCTCTGAAGCCTTGTTTATCGTCTTCATGTGTTTCAGAAGTTGTCATGTTCTAACTTTGGACAGTTGCTTTCATCTTCTAACTCTGGCCAGCTGCTGTATCATCTCGGAGCACTAAACACGGCTGCTGTATTACCTTCAAGTCTTAGGGTTCGTCACTCTCGACCAAAACGCTAGTATTGCATCAAATTCAATCCACAAGGCCAAAATGATCTGGGTAGGACGTCATCTTATACAAAACAACACAAATGAGTTACCCAACCCACATAAATAGTACTATCGATGCAAGAAACACTAAGTTTGATATTGCCTGTCACTTTATATCATCCATTTCCATCTTTTTTTTTTTTCTTTTTTTTACGAGGGAGTAAACTCAAATCAGCGGATATTAAAGGCAGCCGCAGAGGATATGTTGGATGGTGGGAGGAAATTAAACTTGACGGAGTCTTCCTGAATGGCAACTGTGATGTTGTGATGAAGGAGCGTCACGCAGCCTAACTCGGTGGGGACCCAATCTGTGCCGTGTTAATGTTGGTGATACATGAGACACCCCCCAAGTCCTGTGGCACACACACACACACACACACACACACACACTCACACACACATACACACACTTTACCTCTCCTGTCTTATGAAAAGAAAAAGGTGACTACTTTAATCTTCGAGTTGTAAGGAGATACCCCATCTTCATGCTCTTATACCTGGTTCTATCTTAAAATCGCCGTTTGATAGCGTTTGGCAAAAATTGAGACGACACAGCCACTTGTTCGAAAGACAGAGACACCGCCATCAACGACTGGCAATAACGAGAAGGTGACCTTCTTTGCTGAGACTGACCATTGTGGTCTGTTACAACCGGATTGTCACCACAAGGCCGCCACCAATGAACAATTACGACAAATATAACGGAATGTTGACTGTTACCAAGGATGTTACCCCCTCTGGACCGTCACTAGTTATCTATCACCTTTGGTTCGTCACCGGTAATCCATATACACGAAACCATCACCTGGGCCACATTACTGCCAACGCGTATTCACTTTACAGTCACCCCTTCAGTGGGTAGACAGTCGCTCTAGGTACGCCATTCCTGTGATATCATAACTGGGCCGTTACCACTGTGGCATCAACACTGCATTACCACTACTAGAATGTCGCCACAGAATCATCACCTCTGTCCTTAATTAATTACTCGAACCAATGGAATCGACACTGGACCACCATCACTAGAATGTCACCACAATATCATTACTACTCTCCTTTGGTACTTGGCTTCTATCACTGCTGCATAAGTACACCAACGCAACTGACATCACCAGTGGACTGTCGCTACTCTTGTTGTTCATTTCGTAGCGGTAAATTGCTACCTGGCAGAGTCATCGTCTACTACAGAGTTGCTACACTTAGGGAGACACTGAAGGCTTTGGCCTGCTGATTCATGTCCTCATATCTCAGCAAGACTTATGATCTCGGGGAAAATAGTCCTTCCCTTAGAATGACTGAGGCCGAAAACCTCGACAAGAGGTGTGGGGAACGAAAAAACGAGGCGACAAGATTGCCCAGGAAACTTTTAGTATAAAAATAGCTTTTGGGAGACAGAGAACAAAAAATGCCCACACACACACACACACACACACCTTGGCGGATGGAGGAAATGAAGGAACCAGTAAAACTGGGAAGTAAAAGTCTTCGGAGAAATAAAATTGCTAAGGAAACAAGATTGCTGCATGTCACGAAGAGGAGAGCATGACGCCCAAAATGGATATTGAAGGAAGTGCCACGCAAAGACTTCCCAGTAAACCTAATGGGATATTATCCTCAGAATACTATCATATCTAGCGTAGAGGTTAGCGTTGCTGACCATGATGCATTCACGCGCCGCTCGGTGTACAGTCCGCATAGGTTCGAATCCTGGTCGTAGCAGCAGGTCCGCAGCTAACCCAGCTGTTCATCCTCTCCTATAGGGATATAGGGATGGTCCATAAAAAGGATACCTGACTTAGATTTGGGTACATAATTTGTTAATGTGATGGTATTCAGTCGCACAGACGGTCTCGGCTAACATAAAACACTTAAAGTTTTACGAAGCCGAGATGAGGAAAAAGAAACATGAAAATACAATGTGTATTATCAATCGAGACAATATCAGTGTTGAAGGTAATGAATATCCTAAGAACGCACTGAATACAGCGCATAGAGAAAAAATGGATGATGTGAATGAAACAAGACGTGCGGTAAGAAGCGCCAACTAGTTATGCGGGGACGTGCTAACACATCAACATCCATTCATTATGGATAGGTAACTGACACTGGCGACCTATCCACTGCATCTTTTAATACAACGAGCATCAATGACGAACACACATTCCGCGTGTGATGAACCAAGTCTGACAAAAGGGAGGAGGAGGAGGAGGAGGAGGAGGGGGGGGGGGGGTTTGCAAATACCAGTTGGACTGGTTAACACAAACTATATGTCCTCTATTGAGGGTTAATCAGTCAATGAAATTTCACCTTTGGTGAGGCAGGATCATCAAGAATGGACGCAAAGGTTTAAAGTCTCACACCAAAATACTCCAACATCTCCCTGCTCCTGACTGAAGCGCAGCCTGGAAGTTACAGTTTTCAAATGACGGGTCAAATTCGTGTGTAAAGCGAGACAATTAAAATAAGTAGCGCTTCTATACGTGTTGAACCCCAGGTTCCATTTTAACACAAGCTGAGGACGTGTGTGTGTGTGTGTGTGTGCAGACGTTCAATGTATGTGATCCAGCTCATTATGTAGGAAACGGAGAAAGGGTAGGAGAGGTATATTCACTGCTCCGGCACTATTTCCTTGCCCCATGCTGAGACACGAGGAACGAAACCACTATAGAAGCAGTTGCTATTCAATATGTTCTAGATTGCAGTCATTCCGACGGCCGAAATGGCAATGGGGCCGAGCTGAAACTGTCGCGTAAAGAGCGGGAAGCCTAGCTCGCACCAGCGACCAAACCCCAGAACTCTTGATGCACACATCTCATCTTTCGGTCGTGCCAACAACTCAGCGTGTGTTTATGGTCTTTAACCATTGCTAATAACTTTCATCTCTACAAGCGTCAAAAGCCAAATTGAGGGGAAGGAAAACTTTCGCCTAATGAGAAGCTTAATATAACCGGAGTTTTAAATCGTTGCTCCTTCAAGAGTAATGTACGACGAAATAATGGAGATTTTCTGCAAAGTAAAAAGAAAAAAAAAGAAACGGGGAAAATTAGCGAGCTCTACTATTAAGCCAGACCATCTGGAGACAAATAAGATCGTAACTCTGTCATCCCGCTGGTCCAACAGCTTCCTCTATCCACTGATTGTGAAGTTGGAGATTATGTTTAGGAGATCTGGAGCCGTGTGTTTTCCTGACCCCGTCTACACTATTTACCTTGAATCGTCTCCCTGGGATTCCTAAGGGAATTATTTCTAAGAAGTTTTTCTTCAACGATTTCATTCACTAAAGTCACTAGTGATCAATTCATTTATCTTCTGATTCACCTGTTGACGAGAACTTGAGGTTGCCAAAGATGTTCTTCCAAGCTCAATACCCATGCAATCTCAAGCCAAATAGCTTAAGTAATTATATAAGCGAATAGACAAAGGAATTGTCGGCAGCGGTGGTGAACTGAGGTCCGTAAAATGACAGGGCTTCTGTTTTATGGAATCTGATTATCTATACATTTACATTGGCTTTGCATAAGGGCTTGAGCCTGCAGTCCAATCCCAAGGTTCTCTCACGCCTGATTGCATATATTAAGAACCCAGATCCAATCGCAGTCGCAGACCTACCTCACCCATAGAACTGGTGAAAGCATTCTCAAGAGGAAGAACGGGCGAGTCAACTGCATTTCCCTCTGTAAGGAATACCGTAAAATTTTTGGACAAAGAGGGGCTTTCGGTAATTCAGGTAATAAACATCTAGCAAGACTTGGCGAGTTGAGGCGATGAGAAAA
This sequence comes from Panulirus versicolor, assembly GCA_032361705.1. Lineage (NCBI taxonomy): Eukaryota > Metazoa > Arthropoda > Malacostraca > Decapoda > Palinuridae > Panulirus > Panulirus versicolor. The sequence continues at coordinate 1,120 of JAUUDZ010319469.1, read as the reverse complement.
GTATGGATACGTAGACCATCGAAATGGTATGTGGATCGAGGCCTTTACAAGTCGAAACTCAGACCAAGCTGTGTTGATCGTCACTGTGATAATGCCGTAAGATCACTCGCTTATAAGACTAGGGATGTAGCAAGCTACCTACGCGGCTTTAAGATCAACTTAACGTACTTTTACCGAGAGTACTATCCATCTTTGATAGCGAGGTTAGCGAGTGGGATAATACTTACTAAACTAGCTGTTATGGCAGGGGTAAGATCATAAGGGTGTACCGTTTGAAATCTTTTGTTTCACACACTCACTTCGGGGCTAAAGAAACTCGTTTTCTATCGCTATACAAGTTCCACCTTGAATGGGTGTGCAATATTCTCTTCGCCATAACATCACTGGTAATCATTTAATTCACGTATGAGCACTGGACTTAAGAGTTTAACATACACCAAAGATTGAAACAACGAACGAGAAAGCGCCATTCAACTGCTTAAAGTCTCAGGTTCTACTGCCTTATTTCCAGGTAACAGAGTTGTTAAGGTCTACAGGGCGGTCGTTTTCATGATTAGTGTTAGAGTTCGCATACCAAAGAATATAGTCCACCAACCAGCCAAGAATATGAAGTTTCCGCTTCGCTGGTCTATCCTGGCCATCTTTCCCTCCCATACTTCAAGTTAATACCCCATTCCTCCCCGTCACCAAGGTAATAGGTGTAGTTAAGGAAGAAAATAAAGTTTGACGGAAAAGCCATAGATGACTAATAATGTCCTTATATACAACGTTCAACCCTTTTTACAACCTTTAGTCTTTTACGAAAACCTATGGACGATTGCAAACAAAAATACGAACTGCTTGTAACATGAAACAAATATGAAAATCTCACATTCGTTCATTGTTTGTTGACAGTTACGTTGAGAAAATACGATGAATGACAATGTACCTAAACATGTGGCACATGTATAGAAAAATGATATGGTAATTGAAATTATAGGAACTCCTACTGAAGCAGAAGAGGGTGTTTTGAAATAGTTTGGTCACAAGGAGAGAATGAGTGGGGAAAGATTGACCAAGAGAATATATGTGTCAGAGGTGGAGGGAACGAGGAGAAGTGGGAGACCAAATTGGAGGTGGA
>JAUUDZ010319138.1:0-16252 GCA_032361705.1 Panulirus versicolor | reverse complement strand
CTCGTCTCCATCGTGTTTGAAGGAGCGTCTTGAGCTCTGTCGGCAGAAGCAATAAGTTCTCGGGCAGTCGACTCATTCCCTCGTGTCTGACTAATCTCACTTGTGTATATTGTTTGTTTGTGGATAACCCTACGTGTCACGTCTCAACTAGGGTCTTTGTTTAACTATTCTCACATGGCGCTGTGAGTGGGATCAAGGGTTGGTGTAAAAAGACTGACACAGTGACACAAGATATTGCTAGCCACCGCAGGACCCCATAACTGCCCGTGTTGCCCATCTCCACGCCCTGCCGACCTACATTACCTGTGCTATCCACCTGCCCTGAGCGTCAGCGACCGTCTGTAGTCAGCCGTGACCTACCCAGATGTCCCTCGCTGTGACTGTAGCGGCCCCAGGGTGGCACTCTACCTCTACCCACCTCAGAAACCCGTGTTGTTAACGTGTTTCCCCGACGCCAGTGAATTATTGTCCCCACAACCAACTGTGCTACCCCTGGCAACCATTGTAGGCAAGGGGAAAGTAGTCGTTGGGTGAGTTCAGAGGAGACGGGGGAGGCAGGTGCCGCCGGCACTTCTGCGCTGGAGAGATTGGCAGCCATGATGGAGGCCCAACAACAGCTCGCCGCTCAGCAGGTTGCCAAGGCTGACGACGAACGCCGAGAGTTGCAAGAACAGCTCCTGCAGCAGCAACAGCAGTTTCTATACATGATGCAACAGTTGCTGGCCCGTCCCACAGTCGCCGAGCAGAACCTGGACACCACACGGGACACTTCAAGAAAGCGTGTAGCCAAAACTACAGCATCCGCAGAAATCCCGTGACAACAACAACAAACACAGGTAAAGCTAAAGTTGCTCGTTGCCTGAAGCTGAGTGACTTCAACAATTGCCCAGCCAACCGTCGCGCGCCCACAATCAACATTTGATTGTTTTTACCTGACGGAACACGTCGATGGGCTTTGCTGTGCACACCGGACACTGGCGCAGAAACGACAGCCATCGAACCACGACAGCTGCAACAGCTTGGTGTCCGCGAGTCTGACCTCTCCTCTCTGCTCGACGAGGAGGTTCTTGTGGCAAACATCAGTAAATTGTCACCTATGGGATCATTCAAGGTAATTCTCACCCTGGGAGATGTGTCACGCAACACCACCGTCGACGTATTCCGTGACATAAACGACGAACTGCTTTCCTGGTATGACGCCAGAGCCCTCAGCATCATGCCTGCAAACTCCCCCAAGCAGATAAAGTTGCTCCACAACTCGGCCGTTGTAATCCCTGATGTGCCCAACACCGAGCAGTTGGAGAGGGGTCACCAGAAGCTTCTGGAGCGCCCTGGTGGTCCCAGAGGAGTTCCATAGGGGAATCGAGTCTGGCCCGCCCATGAAGATCTACATGCACTCCACATTTCATGAGCCATCCCCCTGGCCTCTCGAGCAGACATGCAGATGCTAGACAGCATGGTGCAGCAAGGAATTATCCACCCACAAGGTGACGAGGTATCCAAGTGGTCTCATCCCATGGTGGTCACACCGAAGTGGAAGGGACGCGTACGCACCACCGTGGGCTTCACCAAGGTGAACAGGCAAGTTTTGCGACCCGTCCACCCTGTCCCATCATTACGCAATGCTGTCATGAAGATCACCCCTGGCTAGAAAGAAAATATTTCACCAAGATGGACGCAATACCGGCATACTGACGGCTTCCGCTCGCCAAGAATGATACCTACCGTCAGCTCTACGACGCCCTTACAGCAGGTTTTCCAATGGACAGGAAAAAGATACTAGTATCACTACGAGACTTTTGGAAATTACGAGACAGCCTGGCTACTGAATAAGGCTCGTTCTTCACGGCACCCGGCTCATTATCACTGCCGCAACGTTCTGACCCGCCTTCACGACTCTCACCGAAGCATAGAGACCACAAAGCGCCTCGCCCGGCAGACGGTGTGGTGGCCTGGCCTCACGAGTGACATCGTGAAGACAGTGCAGGCAAGTGGCGCGTGCCAATCCCTATAGTCATCTCAGGTAAAGGAGCCGTTGATGTGTGACCCTCCACCGTCCCGATCTTTCGAGGACGTTTCTGTTGACCTGTTCTTCCAAGCAGGAAAGGATTTCTGCTGTACGCCTATCGTCAGGATGATGGCCACACGTCGGTCAGTACGGAAGGAACGCCACATCACACACCACCGTCAAGCTTCTCCGTAGCTTCTTCGTTGATGCGGGCGTACCTGTCCGTCTCCATACAGACGGTGGACTGCAGTTCTCCAGCTGCTAATTTCGTGCTTTGCTCAAGCACAGGTGACTCACCACGTCTCATCACCGCATTACCTGCTTCCTAGCCATCGGTCATGCTGAGGCCTGTGCGAAGCAGGTGAAACACCTCATCATCAAGACCACTAGTTAAGGCTGCCTGGATGATGATAACTTCGACCGAGGACTGATGGAGATACGCAACACGTCCGACCTGAAGGTGCTCACCCACTCCGATCCTCTTCTGTCAACCGCTGCACACAACCAGGCCCGCACACTGCCTCTCCTTCGCGCCCGAGTGGCAGGACGCAGCGGACGAGTGTGATGTACGACAGCTCACACTGCAGCAGAAGGCGGAGTACTATAACAGCACCGCCCGCATCCTGTCCCCTCTCTAGTATTGTGAACCTGTCCGCATACAGGATCCTGTCACGAAGCGGTGGGACACAGCAGGGACAATGGCAGGTATCGGTCGCCACCAGGACTACCACATCAAACTCCCCTGTGGTAGAGTGTGTTGGAGAAACCGCTGTTTCTTGAGGTGACATTACATTCCCCTCACCACCATCCCTGCGACCTTGCCAATTAGCACTCATGATCCTAACCTGCCTGCCTCCTTATCACACGCCATCAACGAAATGACAACATCCCTTGTGGAAGACGAACATAACGATAGTTTTTCCGTTTAATTATCTTAAATTCTTTATCTTCACTACTTGCTCTTAACACCCTAACAACCCACGCAAGCAAGGGGAAAGTAGTCGTCGGGTGAGTTCAGAGGAGACGGGGGAGGCAGGTGCCGCCGGCATGTCAGCGCTGGAGAGATTGGCATCCATGATGGAGGCCCAAAAACAGCTCGCCGCTCGGCAGGCTGCCAAGGCTGACGACGAACGCCGAGAGTTGCTCATGCAGCTCATGCAGCTGCAACAGCAGCTTCAAGACATGATGCAACAGGTGCTGTCCCGTCCCACAGTCGCCGAGCAGAAGTAGGACACCACCGGGGCTTGGAGTCATGACGCCACGGACGACACGCCTCACCACCAGCTGCACCAACCACCACCGCCCGCACCCTACAAGCTCACGTCTAACGTCTCTCTCCGTGAATTGTGGAGTCGTGCTTGGTCGGACTACGGAGAACTGCTACAGTTGAAAAAGTCAGCCACAACGCACACCACTGGCACACCTCAGGTCCTGTCTCACACCTGTCATGATTGATTTGTGCTGGTTTCCCAGGCAAATTCATTGTGCACCCCATGCTCACCCTGTGAGCGGTAGAGCAATAGAATTACGGGGGTGACAAAAGGTCTTAGACCCCATTTGGTTGATATTACATAAGATGTTGCCATTCATGTTTCAGTACATGCATTACATAGTTTCATATGGTAAGTTTTACCGACTAGATGCAAAAAGTGGAAAGAAACTTTAAATTTCAGGCATCTTGTTATTAACAATGTGTTGTGACATTTCTTGCTTGGTTTATTTAGATCTATCCCTAAAAGGCTCTCTTTTTTCACATTCTAAGACATAGTGCTCTAGTTTGTGTTCATATCTTTTACCACTAACCTTACAATTCACACGGTTAACATCTCCAGTTAGGCCAAAGCGCCAATAGTACCTATAGCCTAGCCTTAGCGAGCAGTTACAACATCATGCAATCTGATCTTATTACTTTCTCCTTATACATGTTTTATTTTACACATCTCAATGGGATAGAATATGTTTCTACTTATGCTTATCTGAATTCGTCCCTGTGCCTCAAATAGGTCAATTACTTCCTTTCTAATTGCAGTTTTGAGCCTTCCAATTGACAACCCCTTGTTGTTTTCAGCATCACCTTTAGTGAATGCGAATTTGGCTGAAGCATCAGCTTTGTCATGCTCACAGAGGCCTATGTGAGAGGGAATCCTTAACAATTTGATTTGAATCCCTTGAGCAATAATGTCTGAGTATTTGTGTCTGGCTTCAGAGACCAGCTTGTTACATTCTGATCTCCGGGTGTTAAGGGCAAGTAGTGGAGATAAAGAATGAGAGATAATGAAACCTTTCATTGACACTGTTTTCTACCTGCTCAAGAGCGATAAGTATGGCGAACACTTCAGTTTGTAAAGTAGATGCTCCGTTGTATATTGTAACATTTTTCTCTAATCTATTACCATTGGGCTGGATCACAATGGCAGCACCGCCTGCCCTCCCAGCGGCAGAGTCGTGAGAACCGTCAGTACAGATGATGCACTGGGCTATGTTATTGTCAGTCTGGAGTTTGTGTATATATTCCAGAGCGCTGCTCTTGGCTAAGTGTTGAAGGTCAAGATTATTAGTGAATAGTGTCTTCAGTGGATAAGGGAGGCAGGAAATGCTGTTGCTTCCTAATTACGTACAAATCATGTACTTCATACATTGTCATGTAGTATGTTATTTGTATTCATTTAAATTCACTTGTACCATGATGGCATATATGGTTTAACAATTCTTTAGAGACAACACTATCTGGATCACCACACAGAAGTTTCAGTCCAATCATAAGACTGATTTCAAGTATTCTGTCTTCAATGCTGGGGTGAGGGCCACCCTAGCCCAAACCATCGGGGATACCAAGGATACCGGCCTGGGTGTGGAAAACATCCTCCAGTTCTTTCATCAGGGAGCCTGATGACGATGCAGAGTTGTGTGAACACTGCATAGACGCCCGTCTGGTGACTTCCATCACGTCAGCCAACCGGGATCAGAAAACTCGGAAGAAACTCCTGGCCTTCAACCCTCCACCTGAAATGTCCGACACCCTGTCCTTGTGCCGCAGCGAAGAGTCAGCCTTCAACACCGAGGCGGACCTGTCGGGTATGTCAGAGGCTGTTCAAAAGATGTCAAAGCGTCGCAAGTGCTCGACGACGCGCGCCACCAAACAACAAGTAGAACGCCGTCAGTAGTATGGTGGCTGTGATGAGGCGGGACTTTCTGAAGGACGAGAGAAGCAGTGTCCTGACTGGGGGAAGAAGTGCTCCCTCCCATTTGGCCACACGGGACACTAAGGTAAAGTTTGTTGCCAGAAACTACAGGATTCGAGAAATTTCGTGACAACAACAAGCCGACAGGTAAAGCTGCTCGTTGGCTGAAGCTGAGTGACGTCCACAGGTCCCCAGCCAACCGTCGTGCTCCCAAATTCAACGTCGGAGTAATTCTACCTGACGGGATTTGTCAAATGGCTCTGCTGCTCACGCCCGACAATGGTGCAAGAACGACAGCCATCATCAGACCACGACAGTTGCAACAGCTTGGTCTTTACCAGTCTGACCTCTCCTCTCCGCAGGACGAGGAGGTTCTCGTGGCAAACATCAGTAAACTGTCACCTGTGGCATCATTCAAGGTAATTCTCACCCGGGGAGACGTATTCACCAACACCACTGTCGACGTATTCCGTGGCATAGACGACGCCCTGCTCTCCTGGTATGACACATTATCCTTCAGTTTCATCCCTGCTAACCACCCGGAGCTGATTAAGTCGCTCCACAACCCGGTCGATATCACTTCTGATGTCCGTAGCGCTGAGCAGTTGGAGGAGGATCACCAGAAGCTTCTGCAAGATTTCAAGGACGTCCTAGTGGACCTAAAGAAGTTTTATAAGGGAATACAGTCTGGCCCACATATGAAGATCCTCCACCTGCAGGAGGAGGTGCAGCCCTTTGCACTCCACACTCCCCGGGCCATCCCCCTGGCTTGGTGAGCAAACACCAAGCAGATGCTAGACAACATGGTGCAGTAAGGGACCATCCAGTGACGAGGTACTGGAGTGGTGTCGTCCCATGGTAGTCGTACCGAAGTGGAAGGGAGGCGTCCTCATCACCGTGGGCTTCACCAAGATGAACAAGCAAATTTTGCGACCCGCCCACCCTGTCCCAAGATTACGTAATGATGTCAGGAAGGTCGCCCCTGGCTAAAAAAAAAAAGTATATCATCTCGGTGGACGTAATACCGGGATACTGGCAGCTTCCGCTCGCCCAGAATGACACATACCGTCAGCTCCACAACGCCCTTACCGCAGGTTTTACCAGGGAGAGGAAAAAAGTACCAGCAGCACTACGAGACTTGGAAAATACGAGACAGGCTGACTACTGATGAAGGTCTTGTTCTCCAAGTTTGCCCGGCTCATCATCCCTGTCATACTTCGCCGCAACGTTCTGATCCGCCTTCACGACTCTCACTGAGACATAGAGACAACAAAGCGCCTCGCCCACCAGACGGTGTGATGGCCTGGCATCACGAGTGACATCGTGAACACAGTGAAGGCAAGTGACGCGTGCCAGACCCTCCAGCCATCCCAGGTAAAGGAGCCGTTGATGTGTGACCCGCCACCATCCCGACCTTTCGAGGACGTCTAAGCTGACCTGTTCTCCCACGCAGGAGAGGAATTTCTGCTGTATGCCGATCGTGTGGCAGTACAGAGGGGACGCCACATCATGATCCACCATCAAGCTTCTCCGTAGCATCCTCAAGCGTTGGGGGCGTGACTCACCACGTCTCATCACCGCATTACTCACAAGCCAACGGTCATTCTGAGGCCTGTGTTAAGTAGAAGCACCTCATCATCAAGACCACCAGTTATAGCTGCCTGGATGATAACTTCGACTGAGGACTGATGGAGATACGCAACACCACCGCCCAGACGCCCGGTCACCGCTAAGATCCTCCTCGGTCACCTGCTGCACACAGCCAGGCCAGCTCACCGGCCGCTTCTTCGCAGGACGTAGCGTACGAGTATGATGCACGACAACCCACTCTGCAGCAGAAGGTGGAGGAGTACTATAACAGCACCGGCCGCTCCCTGCCCCCTCTCAAGCTTGGTGAACCTGTCTGCACCCAAGATTCCTTCACGAACAAAGCTTGGACAGTTGTAGGTAACGATCCTCGCCGGGACTACCTCATCAAGCTCCCCAGTGGTAGAGTATGTTGGAAGAACCGCCGTTTCCTGAGGCCACATTACATTATCCCTCACAACCACCACCTGCGAACTTGCCAGTCAGCAGTATCATCCCATACCCGACCGCCTCCTCCTCACACGCCGGCTACAAATGGACGACAAGTCCCCTTGTAGAAGACGAGCATAAGGATCGTTTTCCCCAGCCTTCCCACCTCTTCTCCACATCACCCAGACTCAGCTCTGCAGACGTAACCTAAGCCGGTAGAAGGCCTGGATATATAAGTCCTTCTCTGTTCGGACTTCCCCTGGAGGGAGATGGAGGATGTTTATGTTATGTATTCTTGTTTCACATTGTTTCTTGTATCCTTACATATAATGTATTACGCTCGTCTCCCACTTTTTTGAAGGAGCGTTATGCATTCAATCGGTAGAAGCTGAGTTCTAGGGCATTCGATTTATTCCCTTGTATCTCAATCTCACTTATATATCTTGCTTACTGGTCAGTAAACTTGTGTCACGTCTTCACTTGCATCTTTTTCACTATTCCTACACAGGCATGCTTACAGCTAGTTTTATGATAGGCACAACATCACTCTGGGTGTAGTTAGCTAGGCGTGGGATGCCTTGCAAGTGCTTCGTTGTGACCTTCATGTGTGTGTTTCTGATAAAGGTTTTATCCTTTTCCTGCATTTAGTAGAGCTTTACTGTTATTTCGGATATTGTGCTGCCACTAGCTACTGTTAAGGTTAGTTTTTTAGTACCAGTGGGACCAGATCCTGTTGATGATTAGGCAGTGGGGTCCAGAGCCCACAGTGATCCCCTGTCCATTGGAGGTATTTCCCAGACCTACTGGTGTATTATTCACTGTTGCCCTAGTTGGCAAGTAGGAAAGGACTCATTGTGTGTGTTCCAAGAGTTCCTGGTTCTGCACGGTTCCACCTCGACCACTCCACCTCAACGTTGGTTTAGGCAGTATGACTGGAGCGTACCTTAGAGGTTTCCGTGGCTCTTGCGGTGCCTTGGCGTTTACTAAGGTGGCGTGGCGGTTCCCCTCCCATTTCACTTGCAACTCATAGAGAGGTATAAGTGGGGATTCCTTTGCCTCGGAACCTCTATGGCGCTCCCCAACGAATCCCACATTTCATTACGGTTCCCAAGGGTTCGCTGGGGTATTGTGTTCACTTCGCTTCCCCGGTCACTTGCCCTTTATTTCAGGAAGGTGGCCTCCTAGCAATTCCTTCTACCCCGGGATTTTGTTGTTGTCGGAGGCAGACCCGTCCTCAACGATCACCATCGATGGTTCACATTACGGGTTTGAGGCATTACTGAATGATGATTTAACTGCCAGAGGTGGAATCCTCATGAGAATGGATGGTGGAGGGGTGAGGGTGATGTGAAGGAAAACGTTGCCTTAAGGTAGAGGAAAGTGAAGCATAATGTGTAGGGCCTGCCTTATGCTGAGAAGAGGGTATATTTGACCCTGGGTTATGTCCCGTTTGTGCCCTGAGGGTTACGGAACTACTGTCTGCTCCGGGACAATCTGATCAGTCAGCAGTGGCATGAAGTTGGTTCAGCAGTCTGAGGGATTACGCTTAAGGTAGGCCCTATGCACGGATGATCTGTTTAGATCCAGAGTGTGTTTTTAGATTACCCCTTTTGTCGCCCTACCTTACCACAAGGAATGTACACATCAAGGGACGCCTCGCGACAAGGCTCCCAACACCGTATAAAAAGGTCGTCCCCTCGCCCTACTACGCCTATGTCTGCTCCCTCATTCGAACGTGAGGTGATTCGTTCGGCTCCTTTGTCTCCTCAACAGGACGGAGGAACAGCCGCCTCCACTTCCAACCAGGAGATCGGCGTTGTCAATCCTCTCTTTCCGTGAGGTGTGAACGCAAGGACTATCGACTCGCTACTTCGAAGCTTTCATTTCAAGCTATCTGCAAGTGTTCGTTGTCCGGAGTTTTTCTTATCATGACGAGGTCGTTGCAAGTTCCCACCACCTCTGGTTTTGGTGTTAACTCAGACTTCCATAAGCTGAGAGTATCAACTGGTGAGGTGGAAGCCAAACGTGGGTAAACAGAGGCGTTGTCTGAGCTCAGACCACGCCAGTCATCCTGTGACACCAGTGATACATTGACTGTGGTATCGGTGTTACCTTGACCCAAGTGGGATATGATCAACATTCATAAATGGAAGTGTTTTTCATTAAAGACTAATAATGAATGATGATGATGATACCCACTGCATGATAATGATCTAACAGGCAGAGGTGGAATGACCATGGGCGGGGTTGGTGGAGGGGTGAGGGTGGTGGGAAGGAAAACGTGGCGTGAGGGTAGAGGAAAGTGAAGCATGATGTGTGGGGCCGCCTCTGATGATGGTCCTACCTTGAAGCACCGCAATGAGGATGTTAAGTAAAGAATATGAAGACAACATTAGTGATGAGGTTATATAATGATCTTCGTGCTGGATGTTATAATTAATAGCACTTTACTGGTGTCTTCCTATTCGCGACCCTTTACACTTAATTCTTCAGATGCAATAGATATAATGCTTTATTCAAGAAATTTCATTCTTCCGGTTGGTCCTATTGAAGACTCTCTGTAACATGTAATTCTTGTGTATATAAAAGCATATTCATTTAATATACAATCCACATAACACCGCAGGATAATAATAATTCCCGAAAGTTTTATGTAAAAAATCCTATAGTATGTTTGACTGTACCTTGTACGACTGAGTGTTCACATGTGGTTATACATTTCTTATGGATGCTATATTCATTGGTTTTCTGTAACGTTGACCATGTGATGGGGATGCATTAAGTAAGAAGCATAGTATGAGGTATGACGTCAGGAAAAATGAGGTCAATGGTAGTTTTTGCATTTAATGTGGCGTGAGTGTGGTCCTGTGGTGGTGGTCGTCACGGCAGGATTTGTTATATATTAGCTTGGATGTTGAGTATGGCATTAATCGATAAAAACACAAGGAACTCTTTGTATTACTAAGCTTTACAGATGAGCTTTGAGCTCATTTTTTGAATATATCCAGCACCACCATGCTCAACCTAGTAACATGATGGATAATAAGGGGGAAAAATGACACAGTGCCCATCATCTGGCCAACCGACATTCTGTACCAGTCTGTGAATTTGCCTTACGCGATACCACTTCATATTCTCATATTAAATCTCGCACATCATCAAATTCATCAGATGAGCTCGTAACATGCAGCGGCAAACACTTTACACTCTAGGTTTTGCTGAAAGCCAATAAGGACCAGAAGTTATATTTCTACATGACACAACGGCCAGGATACAGTAACTTGTTATTACCTTATCCAGACCAAACCATCTCCAAACCATTCTCATAATAAAGATTGCACCAGCTGACCCCAACCCTTCTGGTATCACAACATCTCACTGTACACACCGCCACACTTTAACCAACACTATACTTTTGTTACACGCTGTAAAATGTAACGCATTACATGGAACACATGATGTGCTACAAAATGATATTCATTTTTCATATCAATTATCCTCAAAGATATTTGACAGCATCCTTAAAGATTATATTAACAACAAAATGGTTAAGTAACTACTCATTTACGTCCTCTACCTACTACATACGTCGTAAGAGCTGCCCCTTACGACAAACCCAGTAGGTGTAAAGGTAATCCTCGAATTGATGACATTTGCTTCTGTAGATGAATGGAACGACGTGTGTGTGTGTGTGTGTGTGTGTGTGTGTGTGTGTTAACTAAAGGAGATGGGTAGTGTTGGGGGTTGCATCATCATCGAATTATTTAGAACTTTAACACAAGCTGAGAATAACGTCCGAAGATGCGATTATCATTACTCTCGGAAATTTTACATAGTCTTGCAGGTGTCATCTATCAGCGTACTCCTCTCATACATCTCCACTCTTCCCTCCTTACCTTGTTACCTTGTCCCCCACTCACCCGCCAGCCCCAGTCGTCTCCCGCTACCTCACCCCAGGTCACTTATGAAACCTTCGAAGCAGCGAGTCGATACTGCCTGGGTTCACAACTCACGGAAAGATGATTGACAATGTTACTGTCCCTCTTGGAAGACCCTACGCTAGTAGAGGGCCACACGCCCACCATTAGCGATGGTTCATACTACGCAGCCAATAAACGTCGCCCACGTGCTCTTAACCCTCACGACGTCCCTGACCTCCAGCATATCAGCCACAGTCGGTTCGTCTTCTCAGTCTGTCATGAAGGACTTCGGGCGGAGCACCATGGAATCTCAGGTGGGCCACTTACCCCCCGCTCCGGAGGATTCACCAGGTCGGTTTCGTTAGTAGGTGGACAGAGGATTAACCACGTCGTTCCCACTTTATTTCTTCGGACGAGGTTTCAGTTTACTCATCATCGACTCTGCTCTCTAAGAGATGACGAAGGACGTCCCAAACGGCGTTCAGGTCTCCCGGGTTAGTGGAACCAGCTCCAGCGGCTCCAATATCCTCGACTTATTCGATGGCCTGTCCATCAACGTCTAACTAACCGTCATAACAACACCGGACATGGAAGTTACTTGGACCAGGCTACCAGGTAATTGACGTATTCGGGATATGGAAGGCCAACTAGTATTTCCTCGTCTTAGTTAGAGGACGGTTCATGGAAACTACATAATAATATGGAGACTGTCGTCTTTAAGTGGTCCTGGACTGTATGGGGTGAGACTTGATTCGACTTACGGTTGGAGCGCTCCCAAAGTGTCTAGTCCTTCGACAACCAGGCTATGTGACGTTGTCCTCGATATTGGACTGACCGTCGGGGACCAAGTCGCAAAGATTTTTTCCGAATCTGGTTCAGAGGGTTGCTGGAAGGCAATCCTTCTTGAACCCCAGGTGACTCTGCTGGCGTGGCTGACGGTTTGGATGAGTGGTTGACCCTAGGTCACTTTTCAGAAGGAGGCCTCGTCTACTATGGCCTTCACTTGCGCTAACATGACTGAGATCCACGCCAGAAATAAGGGAACTTGTACGCACGTCAGACGAGCTTGTTTAGTTTCTTGCCTGCACCGCGCGTTCACCAGGACACCGTCTCCAGGCGGCTCAGGAAGACGCTGATGGACGATAGTGAGGCCAGGAAAACGACGGCAACAATGGGGATCTCTCGCACCCACGCTGCCCTTCTCTTCTCCTGGTGCACGTCGTCGGACCCAGAAGATGTAAGTCGAACTTTGCCACGGTCATCGACGCAACAGCCTTCCTGCTGTTACCGGTGTACCTTGAAACTGTGGGAAAAGCTAATATGAGTTAGAAGCGCAGGAGTCATGCGCTACACTGGACAGGCAGATGCGTCAGGGACTCCTCAAGCTAACCCTCTTGTACAGTCCCCAGTTGATGAGGAGTAAATTATCAAGTGCCTGGCATCATAGCCTCCGCAGTTACATGTCTCACTGCACCGTCATGAGGCTTCCACGAAAAGACCCAAACCAGCCAACCCCACGAGCCGTAAGAAGCCTCCCTCGTGACTGCCCGGTCAGAAAGCCACAAGGACATCAGCCAGTCCGGAGGTGCCACTCCTCCAGGTCGTCGAACAAGACGGCGGGGTAGACAGCAACAACTACCCATCATTGGAAAACTCCATTGCAAACAGTAACACACGACGTTGAGGTTGCCTTCTCGGTTGGCAAGGTTTCTGGAAACCAAAGGGCACTTGGGCCCACAGATTGGTCAAGAGGGGCCTGTCAAGAACTTTGTTAAGACGGCCACCCTCTCAGGAGGATACCATCTTCTACAAAGATCGTCTCGACCATTCAAGATCACGTCCGGATGATGATGGCGGATGGAGCGGTCAAGCCACACGGGACTCGCCATGGACAGACTGGTCGTCGATTTGAGTGCCCTCAATAAGTTTATCGGCACGGAAAAGTTGCATATAGTCCCCCTCCCTCAGGTACTTCTTCGCCTGGGTTCCTGGCTGACAGCTATCTATATGTAAAACCCCTATTGCACATACTATCTTCCAGCAAACCCAGACGGACCCTGCCCAAGCCCTGTTCGTCACAACGGACGCTTCGAACGTAGGTGGGGGGTTCCAGTCATCGCAGTCACTAAGGGCCGGATAAGTGATCAGTGACCCACAGAAGATGACATCAACGCCGAGAAGCTAATAGTCGCATTGCTTTTCCTGCCTCATGTTCCTGGCACCAATCTATCTGTTTCCAAATAGACAAAGTGGCGGTCTTCTCTGTCAATAGGCAAGGGTCTTCAAGGTCATTCTCTCTCTCTTACGCCTGTATAAAGCCTGCTTCATCTGCCTCGCAAAAGTTCCCTCATCTTGTCAACGACGTACATTCCAGGGGCGCAGAACGTCTGGGTCGACGCCCAGTCTCGAGAGCAAGCTTCGTCGGTAAGATGGTCGCTCTTTCCTCCACTCTTTCAGAAAGTCGCAGGTGGGGTCTAGCGGATGTGGATCTCTTTTCAACTCCGGACAACGGGAAGATCTCGGACTTCATACCCAGAATTCAGGTCATGGAAGTAAGGGATCTGGACGCCTTTTCCATCATCTGGAACAGGTGGTCCTTCTATTTATTTCCTAACCCCACCACCATGGGGCTCCTGCGAGTGTATTCACCTCTTGTCCTTCACGGAGCTGAGTTGTCCTCATCGTCCCAGTGTTCACCGTCCACCCATGGTGAACACAATGTCTGGCCTGGCACACCATCCCCCAAACCCTCGGCTTCAGCAGCCTGGAGGGCAACGACCTCAGGCAATTGAGGAAGTCATTACTTCTTAACGCGTGGACTTTCTCCAACTAGTCCTCCAGGATCGCTTTAACATCTCTGGTGGCGACTGACTTAATGAAAGGCAACGGGAATCGTTCACCAGGCGATATATATCTTGTTGGAAGGCTTTTCCAGTATTCAGATTACTTCAGCCCTGTCTCAAATGGGATCGTCTTCCTAGTCTTTCATCTCATTCATGATGAAGAAAACTGGCGACTTCAACCATGTAGCCGATATAGCTACATGGCTCCGGGATCAACCTCCATCAACGATATCTAGATTTTCTAAAGCGAGAATTTTTTTTCCGAAGCGTTCCCTACCTCGTCCAGACCGTCCATTCTGGTCACTTCTGAAAGATCTTAATCATCATCAGACACCCCGCTTCATCGAGCACGCATCTACGTCGGATCTGGATCAAGCCGTCTTCTTCATTGCTATAACTTCCAGGCTACGGTCGTCCCAGATCAATCATGACACGACATTCTGCCTAGACTCAGTTCACCCGTGACGGAGCTAAGGTGTCATCAGCCCCTTCGTCCAGAACGAGCGGGACTGTCATTGCTTGGATCCTGTGGTGTACTTCACCCACTGCCTTCCGGTCGCTACATCCCGACAGTACACGGAGACCAGGCGGGGAGCGTCACCAGACTATCTCTTTCTCAGGTATGACACATTTCGCCGCTGTTCCTGGTCATACTTAGCACTGATCCTCCGTCGGATCATCGAAGCACCACGCCCGGGAAAACTACCACAGGCTCATGAAATTCATCGCTACGCCGCTACCTTCGCCTTCCTGCACACACACTCCCTGGAAAGAGTGGAAGATACGGGGAAATGGAGTTCTTCGATCTCCTTAAGTCAGAAATGTTTAACCTTTCACGTTCATGACACTCCCTATGTGGCGGTGGGCACCTCGCCTCCTCACGAGGCGTCTTCGGCGACAGAAGATGGCCTTAGTTCAATGTGACGTAAAATTTACAATATCGGGTGCGAGTCTAGAGTTACTATCAAAACGTCTTCGTGTACACTAATTCCAATATGTGGAGGTGGGAGGTGTCTTCACAGGAGTGTACTGTTAATGTTTTGCCCTCAGTGTGGTCTGATTTTTTCCAAAAGGGGAAAATTAGTAAGCGACTTTGGTCAGTGATGGGCTCAGACACATATCTTCTGTATATCCTCCTTGAGTGTATATAACAACCCTTCAGTCGGAATGGTTGTTATTTGTGTGATGCAAGGTGACCTAAGGACGGCGTTCCCTAATGCTGGTGTATCTGGTGATTGTGTATTTGGTTATTTGTACTACCTGGTGAGCAGTGAATAACATATGTATTCACGTTGAATTGATTGTTCTAGCTAGGCTTGGTTACATTATATTTGTAATAATGTCGTAATGGCTTCCAACACGACGCAATGCTCACGCTTCGTTATCCCAATGTAAATGAATATCCTTCTTGTTGGTTTCTTTATATTATATGTGTGTAACAGTTCCTGATGATAAGTCCCTTCACTAGGCAACAGCGCATGAACAGAAATTCAGCCCAGGTCACGAAAATAGGGGCTTTAGAGGATTGGATGTTTCCTTTTCGTGGCTAGGCGGAGGTAGTGCACATGATCCGCCCTCGAACCCTTTCTTCAACTACGTCAGCCCCAGTGGGAATTCCATGTCTATCTGCGCACGCAGTTCCAGTGCGGGGTGCTCATAGAAAACGAGTCTAGGAGAATGGAGCAAGTATAGGGTGGACTGATGTAGTTATTTCCTGTAAGGGATACGATGTCGAGGTGCCACGTACATGTAGCCTAGAGTATAATTCCAGTAATTATGGGTCGTTGTTAAACTCCTACCATAGGTAAGGAGTCTTGTTGGGTAGCATAGTACATCTACAAGAGACAAATATAAAATTCTCACCCCTTGTTGTAATACATGACACAATCGACGAAGTTTTGACTTTTAAAAGCTCGTTGGTCTGACCCCGTAGCCCTGCTTGCCTTATATGGCAGCGGCCATAACTGTTGTTATTAGTTACTATAACCTTGTATTTTGATGGACATTATTCAGATAGTCGTTCATGCCATGGAAATCCAGAAGGTAGCAGTTGTAGCGTTGCCTCCCCGTTGCTTAAGTTTGCATTGTGATGAGAGACGATGAAATCGCATGTTGCTTACGAAGTCTTCCTTGTTGCTCCAGGGATGAAGATACCATAACCGTCAATCCTCAAGTAGCTGTTCTTCACAGGGCCTGGCTATGGATGGGGGTTTCTAGTTCCGGTGCATTATTTGTGACAGCTAGAGTGCGGATGTGAGCGAATGATGCCATTTGCTCATTACC
>JAUUDZ010319027.1:0-16253 GCA_032361705.1 Panulirus versicolor | reverse complement strand
GAGAGAGAGAGAGAGAGAGAGAGAGAGAGAGAGAGAGAGAGAGAGAGAGAGAGAGAGAGAGAGAGAGAGAGACTATAGAGGCAAGCTGCTATCAAGACGATTCCCATCCTGATGGAACAAACCCTGCGAGATCCCTCTGGACGACCTTCACTTATCGAACTCTAGAAGACGGACGCGACTCAGCGGAAGATTCGACACAGCTCTTCAGACTTGACCGAGGGTTGCGACATGCTTGATCGATGTGTGGAACTTCCAAGACTACATCAGTGTGACCTCACTTGTACTATTGGACACAACCTGGATGGCAAGCATTTTGACTCTCGACTGCAGCAGAGGATTTCTTCTTCAATACAATGGTTGAATATATGGAGCGATTAATGAACGAATTGAAAGCTGCACCAGGAATATGTTTAGACTGGCCCAGAGATATTCAACCTTTTCTTAGTCGAAGAAGAAATCTGTAAGCAACATGTAATATTTACTGAGATGTCTTATGTTTTTCGTCTCGACTTAAATTTCTACTTCTCGGCTTAAATTTCTACTTCTCGACTTGAATTTCTAAGCTTAATAATCCGTTCCGTCAGCTTAGCACAATTTTTAGAAAACACGGCCGACCGTTTTCTTCGTTCGAACTTGAAAGGTCATGAAAACGAACTTCTGTACATTTCTCCTCATTCATTAAAATGTTAAGCTTTGAAATATTAGGATAATTTACAGCATATAATGATTTTCCTGGATTACCTCTGCAAGTTGATACACTGTGGAGTACAGCTTCGAGGAGAGCCTTCTCTCTCTGGTGTAACCCACCTTACTCTGCTTCCGAATGGAGTGCTCCTCATAGCTGTTGGAGCCCCTTTCAAAGGGAACCACCGCTGTTTACTCGTACCTAGTTACCCCTTTCAAAAACCCATGACTGGCGATCATCGATCAATTAGGTCTCAAGTGTTCTGTGAGAATGATATGTATTCCTACTTGTATCTACGACATTTGACACGGAATCTGGCTTAATGACCTCCAGCTGATGAAAATCCATTAAACCCAGCAACACTCATACGTGCTGTGTGAAGCATTAAACCCAGCGACTTACATACGTGCTGTGCGAAGCATTAAACCCAGCGACTTACATACATGCTGTGTGAAGCATTAAACCCAGCGACTTACATACATGCTGTGTGAAGCATTAAACCCAGCGACTTACATACGTGTTGTGTGAAGCATTAAACCCAACGACTTGCATACGTGCTGTGTGAAGCATTAAACCCAGCAACATCCACACGTGCTGTATGAAGCATCAAACCCAGAGACTTACATACGTGCTGTGTGAAGCATTAAACCCAGCGACTTACATACGTGCTGTGTGAAGCATTAAACCCAACGACTTACGTGCTGTGTGAGGCATTAAACCCAGCAACATCCACACGTGCTGTATGAAGCATCAAACCCAGCGACTTACATGCGTGTTGTGTGAGGCGAGAGTTTTAAAGTTTAACAAAAGTGACGAGTGATGAACAACTGGTAATATACTACGACAGGTTTATTAACACTGACAGAAAGGTTGTGTTGTTAACATTAACCCCCGTCTGAATCATACACGAGGATGAAGGCCAAAGGTTATTCAAGGAGCAACCTAAACTGCATGCCAGCATACTGCACTTCAGCATATTGTATGCCAGCATACCGCATGACAGCATACTGCATGTCAGCATACTGTATGCTAACATAATTGGAGGCGTCTGTTGCGCGCCCATGAATACATGGGAAAGGTGGTGTGTATAAAGGACTGGCAGAGGTCAACAGGCTGGGTAAGGAGAGGGATTGGCTTAGTAAGGCCAGGACTTACTATACACAACTAGTGAAGAAGGTGCGGGTCACTAACATAAACTACGATACATCAACTTAATGTGACGACTTCATGTTATCCTGAAAGGGTAACATGGATTCAATAGTTTCGTTCTTAGTTATCCTTAACTTAAGAAAATAAAAATCCTCTCCCATCTGCAGTAACTACACTGATTTTGTCTGTAGGGGTCTGTAATTTGGCTCTAGAGATGGGGTCGTCTGTAGGGTTTGTGTACTAGAGATGGGGTCGTCTGTAGGGTTTGTGTGCTAGAGATGGGGTCGTGTGTAGGGTTTGTGTGCTAGAGATGGGGTCGTCTGTGGGGTTTGTGTGCTAGAGACGGGGTCGTGTGTAGGGTTTGTGTGCTAGAGATGGGGTCGTCTGTGGGGTTTGTGTGCTAGAGATGGGGTCGTGTGTAGGGTTTGTGTGCTAGAGATGGGGTCGTCTGTAGGGTTTGTGTGCTAGAGATGGGGTCGTCTGTAGGGTTTGTGTGCTAGAGACGGGGTCGTGTGTCGGGGGTAGTATGGACGAGACTCACCCGGGGGCAGGGCGATACCGTAGCTCTTGGAGTCGAGGAGGCCACCAATCTGGGTCAGGTCACAGTTCCGCTCGACCACGTACTCAATCGACGTCGACTCCATCAGGTAGGCATACAGGCCGTTTTCACTCTGTTCAATATTGACATCATCGGTAGGAAGTTCGATCAACCCCAACAAGAATGAAGTTTTATGTACAGCAATAAGAAAAAAAAAAAAAATGATAGGATTATCACACAGACGTTCATACTTCTTACTACAACCATGTTTTGCATCACAAGAGAAGAAGCAACGTCTGAGGTGAATGATTGCCCTGAAGATAAATATCCTAAAGAGAGGAAAACTGTCTTCATGTTAGCAAGTGAATCCAGATTACCTTGCTGTTTACAGTACCACAGGGAGCCTTGGAGGGAGTCCTCACGAGTGTGGAGATGAGTGGATGGGGTCAGTTACCTCAATGTTATATAATATACGGTTGAGGGATGATGATGATGATGATGTGAGGTGATGATAATAGCACCAAAAGATGACAAGGATGACGATTCTGATGACGATAAAGGCTGGTGGGGATGATACTAAAAGAGATGTGGAAGAGCAGGGATGATGATATTGGTGACACTGATGATATTGGCATTAAAGATAATGATGACTGTGAAGACGAGGACGACACCAGATGACAAGAGAGAGAGAGAGGATGGTAGAGGCATGGGCTTAGTGACCAGAGGCCTTACCTGGACTCTCTTGACACCGTCAGCGTTGGACTCGACGAAGACAGAGGGGCTGGTGGACTGCATGAAGCTCCACATTCGCTTGTAGGTTGGCAGGCTGGAGTCTCTTGAAGGAAAAGATGTACAGCTTGGAATTATCATCATATTCACTCCAGATCATACGTATGTTTACTTCACTGTTGTATGCATTTAGTAGGGTCGTGCATTCACGTGTATTTAATGTATAATAGTATATCAAGAAACAGACTTAGAAGTATATATCTAGGCAAGGCAAATTTGTTGACATTTCGGCAGACTTGGTTGCGATCCTTCTCCATGTCTTGGTCAAAATCCCACCAGTTGGGGGTTTACTTGAAGACACCTTAACACGAACACCTTCCTGAGGGTGGCTTGCCTGAAGACCTATCTAAGGACCTACGTATGTCACGAAGTTTTGCTTAATATTCTTCCTCAATTCCTATTCTGAGGTGGTCATGCCATGAGAATGCTTACCTGACGAAGGCTTATCCAGAATAATTCTACTGGAAAAGCCTTTACCCTCAGAATATTTACCTAAGGTCATGATCTGAAGCTCATCCCTCAAAATACTGATCTAAAGATGTCTTTCCTTTACACATTAACCTGAAGACCAGTTTGAAGAAGCGACGTGAAGGAACCCCATCCGCAGACGACTTATTCGAAGACCTACCTGAAGAAGGAGGTGGTGGTGCCGGAGGACAGGGAGCCATACTTGATCTTAGTCTGCTTCGCAAGGTCCTCAGCTGACTCGATGGGCGATTCCATACGCTCAACGGTAAGGAAAGCAGCCAGGTTGGCGGTGTAGGAGGAGATCATGATGAGAGTAAAGAACCACCACATCCCAGCGACCATACGTGTCGATACCGCCCTGTTGTGGCAGGCAGGAGAACATGAGGGACGGTGGGTGTGTGTGTTTGTGTGTGTGTATGCTGTATGTGGAGTGTGTGTGTGTGTATGTGTGTATGTGTGTGTGATTACCTATTTGTAGTGAACGGGATTGAGTTCTGCACTCATGGGGCACCATCTCTTGAACTTTTTCTATTGGCATACATTTCTTTAAACTTCTGTATGATGTCCACATTTACAATATCATCATTGATATAATATCATCCACCTTTTCTTATACTAGAAAAGTATTTATGTATATCTTTTCCAACAAGTTCTATCTTTGCTCTTTTTGAAGGAACTGTTCACCGCTGATTTCACCAAAATGGTATAAAAACTTAAAGGGTAGAGCTCAGGTTACCTCTAACTCTTCTCTCTTTCTTCGTGGTCAGAGTTAAGGTCTGTAACCTTTTTCCTTGTACCTCGACTTTCTTATTTCTGTTCAGCATCTTTTTTGCTCTCCCCTGGAGCCCCTCTGTAGGATGTGAACAGCTTAGTGAATACTTCTTTACGCATAGGCTGTACTGGAATGCTATTCTAATATTTACCAGCTGACTGTTTGTCTCCTTTACCATTGATATTCTCCGAGGGTGGAACTCTGAGGTCAGATAAAATAAATTCCCAGTTCCCTCTGAAAATACAAGTCGTGTGGCCTATTTCATGCAAGAGAAATATTCATATTAAGGCCTTTCAATTTATTCCAATCACATTACTTTGCATTTACTTGGGTTGAATTCTATCAGCCGTATATCGTACCAACTCTGGAGTCTGACCAGATCCCGTTGTAAGTTGTAATTCTCTTCGCTTTTAACTTCCCTCATGTCTTTGAAGTCATCTCCAAACGTGGGGAGAAGCCCAGCCCCTCGCACAAATCCTTCATACAGATCAAGAAGAGTGATGGTCCCAGAACAGACCCCCTGTAGTACGTCGCTGGTGACCTCAACTCAATTCGAGAAGGCTCAGCTGACAGGCATCCTTGTCTCCTTACAAAGATAAACTCCATCGAAGTAGTCTCTCCCTTATTCCTGCCTGAAGTTACTTGTTTACTATCCGCCCATATGATACACCGCAATATGCTTTCCAGCAATCCAAATACAGACAAGCCACCAAGGCTTCCCTTTTGTCTAAATCAGAGCTCACTCTCACGTAGAAATAGAACGGGGTTTGTTTGCGTATGACCTCTTTTTCTATGGAGTCATATCGTCCCTCTGACTTAGATAGTTTCATATCTGCTGAAGGACGTCCATTTGCTTTCTGATTACCTCTTCAAGCATCATACAGACCACACTTGTCTGGAAGACCGATTTATGGTTCAGCGCCACTTCCCCGTCGCCATCATCTTAGACCGGAATGGTGTTTGCTCCCTCCATACTATAAACTTCTCCAACGACAGCTTGAAAAACATTTCACTTAATTTGTCAAGTATAGCTGGACAATCCTCAGCACATAGCGATTTTTTTTTCAGCGCCATGAACCTCATATGGTTCAAGATCCTACAATTCTCTGTATATGTCTTCTGTAGATATTCGGATGCTTTCCAATACTTCATCCCTATTCAGTCCCACTGGTGATGGGTGCTCTATAGTCAGTTCCTTTGTGAAGACTTTTCAACCTCGACGTTCAGTTACTCGCATATTCTTACGTCATCCTCTACAATCATCTGATTTCCTTTTGCCTTATGAACTGCTCTTTGAAAATCTACTCCTGGCGAACTTATGGAAAAGTTTTGAATCATCTCTCAACTTGTTCACAACATTCCTTTTAAAGTGTTTCATTTACTCCCTTTCTTGTCAACCTGGCTGAAGTGTCGCCAACAACTTCGCCATAGAACATTGCAACATTCCTTCACTTTTTGACATCTACTGTTGAACCACTCATCTCTAAACATTTCTTCTGCATTTGAGGCTAAAGGCACACACATGTTGCAACTTCATTATAAATTTCACAGAACCTTCAGCCACAGTGCTTTGGCTGCTAAACTCCGTTTCCCGTTGATATGTTCTGTGTAGTTTCCACGTTTATATCTCCTCTTTGAGATGGTGTATCATCTCTGTTCGTTTTACATCCAGTTTACCAAATAATCAATCTAAAGCAATACATAATCAACTGTTCTAGTCGGTATATTGTAGTCTGACATTTCCATCACATCATACCAACCTCAATGCGGCACTACCAGAGATGTTCTCTTCTTCTGCCTCACTTGGAGTCTCCCATTTTCTTTTTTATCTTCCTGTGTTATCTGCTTTTCTCCTCTTCCCTCGGTATATCACGTTTGATGTACACCTCATTGTTTATTAACCTGCCTAAGTACCTCCTGTTATATCCTCTTGTTACTCTGTTCCTATAGCTCTCGAAGAACTGGTTACCGTTCACGTCATCGACATGGTTGAGAAATTCAGATGTGATCAGGGCACCCCTCACTTCTCTCTTTCATTAGGCACAAACTCACAACGCTTTAGCCTTTATCTGTAACTTAGCTCTCTTATTTCTGGTAACATCTTTGCTGCCCTCCTCTGGACCTTCTCTGTTGGCTTTTTGTGCTTCTTTAGGTGCGGTGACAAAAGCTGAGACCCCTAATTCTACCTATTTTAGGATAAGAACGGCTTGGTAAACATTTCAGTCATATACTTGAAAGCTATTCTGATATCAGCCAGAAAGACAGTCTGTCTTCTTTACTATTCGTCTAATGTGGGACTCTGGTGACATTAGTAATGACGTCGACTACCAATTCCCTCTCATATACAGAATCCTGAAGCTCATTTCCGGCTAGACAATACTCATACTGAGGCTTTCTTTCACTTTTGTCTCATTCGCATTACCTCACATTTGCACGGGTTCAATGTCATCACAATGTATCAGATCAACTTTGGTGTCTGTTTAGATTCGCTTGTAAGTTAACGTGATCCTCGTGTTTCACTTCCCTCATGACCATCTGCAAACATACTCAGGTTGGATTCCTTATCTTCAGGCATTTACAGAGATCAAGAAAAGTAATGGATCCTGCGGCACTCCGCTGGTCACTTCGACCCAGTTCGAGTAGGCTGGTCTAACTTGCGTCCCATCCACTGAGATAATCTTATGTCTAACGTCTGAGTTTCCCCTGTCGCACGGGTGTCAAATGCTTGCTGGCACTCCACATACAAACAACCCGCCCAACCTTCCCTTGTGTGTGTGTGTGTGTGTGTGTGTGTGTGTGTGTGTGTGTGTGTGTGTGTACTGTTTGTCATTACTATTTGTCTGTTACGGGAAGAGTTTTGCACTCGTGTTGCCCCGTCTCTTAACCTTGTATAAATGAACCTTGTCTTTACTCCTATGTATGTATGCAACACAAACATTCCGCCTAAACTAGGTGTTCATATATCGACCTGCCTGTTGGGGAGGATGAACACCTGGGTTGAGTGTGAGCCGACTGTCACGGCCAGGGTTCGAACCCGAGTGGGTCTGACCCGTGGACTCATAGTCACTACACTATACCACAGAGTCCCGTCAGTTGATTACTGTTTGTGTTACGGGGAGAGAGTTATACACTCGTGTTACCCCGTCTCTTAACCTTGTATAGTATATGTATCATGTCTTCACTCCTATATATATTCAGATACACACACACGCCCGAGCTTAAGCCAGTTACCCATTTATCAACTTGCCCCGAGGTGTGTGTGTGTGTGTCTTTTAATAACAAGGCTACAATGGAACTCATTTTCCAGTCAATATGAAAAAGAGATTGGATAAACGTACACACCACACAGCTATACGTACTGAGGCAGGAAGTCGCATCCTTGCTGCATGAGAGAACCGATGGCGAACCAGAGGCAGTTGAGTATAGTAAACTGGTTCTCCAGGGTGTCTGGGTCCGGGTCACACGGGTGTGGGTTCTGCCATTCGTACGGCGTGAACCTGGGGGCGAAGAGAGAGTGAGAGCGTCCAGTATGAACGTGGTGGTGGTGGTGGTGGTGGGTTGGAGACGGATGAGGTTGGTGGTGTTGGAGTGGAGGATATATCCCTGGTGTGGGGTGAACCTCGGGGGAGGTTAAAGTCTTGCGTAAGGCCCAGGATGGAGAGGGGTCAGGAGTTGGGAGGGGAAGGGTGTTTCTCTGACTTCTCACTCAAGGAGTAAGCCTGAGAGAGGCTGGGGGTCCTAATGAAGAGAGGAGAGAGAAGAAGAAGCAGACACTGTGCGGAAGGTGTGAGGTCTGCCTCTTCTGGTACGGCACACGGCGCTTGAAGCTACGCACAGTCTGAGCTCTGGTTACGCCTAGTATTAAGGAGTTTGGGAGGTGGGACAGAAGAGGAGGAAGAGGAGGTTACGGAGCGTGAGAAAGGCCTGGGATTGTTGGGGAGGAGTGAGGAAGATGGGAAGAGAAGTAAGGGTCGTGGATGGTAGTGATGAGAAGGTGTTAGGAAGATGGGAAGAGGGCTAGAAGCGTGGAGGAGGATGTGAAAAGAAGTTGTGGTAGACATGAAAAAAAAAAAAAGATAAGATCTAAGATAGGAAGAGGGAAATCTTAAATGATGGTAGGAGTTGGACTTAAAGGTAGCGTATGAAGGATTGAGGCAAAGGAATGCAAGATATGAACGTAAAGAAATACAAGGAAAGTGGGAAATATAAAGTTAGGGGAGACAGTGAGTCTGAAGATGTTGAATAGCGTCATAATCGTTGTACATGTAACAAAAATAAACCCCGGTATTCATGAATCTTGTACAGCTGTATGAACTATACCAACAGATCATAGTGTGGAATCTGTAGTGAATAAAAATAGTTAAGTCGAGGAGTGAAGTAAAATTACACGTAGAACTTGAGTTTATAATGATGAATCAATAGATGAATGGGCTCAACCCAGAGAGTTTTGGGGATAACGAAGTACTGGCTAATGATGAATAGAAAGACTAAAAAACAGACGGACAAATAAATGAAAAATGTAAACAGTAATCAACGGACGCTGAAGTTCTTACCAACAAGAGCTGCGTCTGGCAAGTGTCCAACCTGACGGAGGTCACACCTGATGCAGCTGTCAGCTGATATAGGACCCCAAGTGGCAGAGGCGTCATCTACCAGATAGTGTATCTGTTGGGAAATTCACCTGATGGAGGACCAACTTGGCACACGCCCTTCCTGACGAAGGATTCAATACCGATGGAAAACTCACCCGATGGAGGAGGACCCACGTCACGGGAGATTCATCTGCTGGCGTAGGTACTTAAATTGAAGATCAGCGTCACAAAAGTCCTACTTTGGGAGAGGATTTAAGTAACGAAGATCACATCTGACCAAATGACCCAGCTGCCGGAAGACCAACCATCTTCGAGGGGGGGAGGAGGGACTCGTCTTGCAAACGCATATCAGTGTGGAAGAAAAGACTCACCTCGCCAGGATGTACATGAGCATGGAGACACCGACATAAGCGGTGATCATGTACATCCAGACCTCGAGCGAGAGCGGGGAGAGGAAGGAGAAGAGGGAGGGGGCCATCTTCTGCGGCTTCTTGTACAGGATGGAGATGCCCATGTTCATGAAGGGCATCGTGAAGTCGACGGCCTGTTCTCGCTCGAAGTTGATGGTCAGGTCGGTGATGGCCATCTCAGCACGCTGCTCGCACAAAGACGGTGATGAAGATTCATTCAATAAATTGTATCAGATGACAAGCACATTCAACGTCTGAGTAACAGTTAGGACCAGTAGTGAGGCCCAGATTAAAGTATTTCCAGCTTTTGTTCAGTAAGGTTTTTCAAAATTACAAATCAACTTAATTCTTAATTCATCGTAGTAATCGTCTCCTTGTGACAAAGTCAGTCAATATCCTATACTTAATATCGAACTTCTTTCAAGATATGTTGCGACCTATGGACATTTGTTGTGGCTTAATGATCATCTATGCAGGCTACGGCCATCGCATAGAGCAACATGGACGCGAGGTGTTTCATGCAGTCCTCCATACAACACAGTCTCATCACACCGTATGTCCTCCCACCCAGGAAAAACACATGCTCCTGTACGTTATCCTCGAAAAGTCTCTTCTGTCAATTTCTGCATTTACTCTCACTCATCCACTCTTGTAATCATTCTCCTATCGTATATTCTTGATGCACATCTTAACCACCTGAACATCCCATCTTAATCTATCAACCTCTCCCTTTCAAATATACGTTTTTAAGGTCCCTATCCCTCATAGTATCTACTGAACTCGACCTCCGCTTTTCGGAAAATCTATTTCAAGAATCCGCACTTAGCCAGCCAGCCATCCTACAGTTAAAGACCCACTGAACATTATGATACACGGTATGGGCTGCTTTACTGTTACCAATCACTGCCACTCCAGGTATATCATCCTCCAACCATTCTCTTATCCTCCGGCAACACACACACACACACTTTCAAAATTCTCTGATCATAGGCTGCACTTCACCGTCCTTGAATAAAAGGTGTAAAGCTTCTCTCAGTAGGTGTTCGCACAAGTTCTCTGACAGGACAATGCTCGCTAAAGCGTATATAGTGATATTACCAGCCAGATTCTGTATCCCCGTTAACAATTCATTGTCTCTTCATCGAGTTACATTACACAGTGCGACTCCCTCTCTCCTCGATGACAGGAACTTCATTTGTCACTCGTTTTATTGTCACTTCTTCCATAATCCCATTTATTTCTTCACTTTTGCAAATCCTCTACTAACTGTGCCGTTATTGCTACATCGGAATGAGAAAATCAGTTGTCATGTAAAAAGCAGCTAGTAAGGCTATGGGAACGACAAGATGCGACAATCCTATCATTCCCCCATCCCTGTATCTCCTCTACCGACTGTTCGGTTACTGCTGCGTCAGTGGAAAAAAAGAAAAAGTTTCCTTCACTACTGTAAGTGTGCCTCACACTCTTTAAACATTCTGCAATGCTATCACAACCCTTCCTTAGATGCGCAATTTTTACACACTTTTTTGTTGTTATCTACGTCTTTCCATAGATTTTCCTGTCATCATCTACAGGTGTACTAGTAGTGCTTTCCCTGATATTCTTTGGCCAAGGTTCAAATGCGAGACAAAAGATTTAGGACCAGTCTTCTAGCCAATAGTTACGGGCTTCATGAATATTTGGGAATACACCATAAACGCTACATACAGATATATGTTTTGGAAAATGCATTTTCATGTGTTAATGTATGAGCCAAAATATTTGACGATCTTGGTTAGATTCTGGCCTACTCTTGCTGTAGGACCTTTCATCACCACATTACCTGTTTCGAGAGCTCTTATGAAGCCATTTGTCCCTCCAGCCAGGTGTGGTGACACACCAATCAACTCCCCTTTCATCTCAGTCGTACCTTGGTCTTCCAGCATTCATCATGTTATCACTTTACCTACCAGTCTCATTATACCACTTCGTCCCTAGCCCCACTATCATCTCACACGTGCCACCAAGAGTGCTCCTGTAGTCTCTTCTTCATGACAAATAACAACCTCATTTGTTTACATCCACTCTGGCAACACCCTCGCACCAGTGTACCCATAAACATCATCTCACATAAGTCTGTGCCTCCCTAAGTACGCCACCGATGAACTTCAAAACCTCTCTCATCACACATCCCAACCAGCTCTATCATGCCGCCTGCGAACTCCAGTAATTCCCTCATCATGCCACACGTCTCCACCAGCTCCATCATGCCACCTACTCGATCCAGCAGTTCTCTGATCATGCCGTTCCATTCGCCGGTCTCCTTGACCCTGGCGCCGTAAGCGTTGCCAGGGACGGGCACCAGCGTGTAGTTGAACTTAAGGATTTTGGAGATCTCGTTCAGGAGGTCGATGCAGAAGCCCTCATAGCGGTCGTTGCCCGTCAGCTGCTCAGAGCTCTCCTTCCGCATGATGTACGGGTCGTTCTAGGGAAAGGAGAGAGAGGGGGAGAGAGTGTCATTCTCAGGGAAGGAGTGGAGTAGTGAGAGTCATTTTACTGGGAAAGGAGCAGGGGCGTGGTGATGCAGTCGTTTTACAGGGGAAGGGGAAAAGAATCATGAGCATCAATGAGGGTCATTCTGGTGTCATGAAGGAACAATGAGGGTCATTCGGGTGTCATGAGGAAAAGGAACAATAGGGGTTATTCTGACTGGAAAAAAACGAGCAACTGTGGATAACTGTGATAATTGCTCTGGCGCAGGAAACGGTGTTATCCTTGAGAGGAAGGAAGATCAATGGTGAGGGTCATCATGAAGGGGCGAAGGAGGAAGGACGAGGCTCACTGTCGAAGGGAGTAGTAAAGTTCCTTTTAGAAGAGTGTGGTCAGTGTCACTGGAGTGGGGAGGTCGAAGTGGTGGAGATCACACTAATGGGAAGAGGAGAAAGATAAGTCGTTTAGAGGATGAGGAGAGAGAGAGAGAGAGAGAGAGAGAGAGAGAGAGAGAGAGAGAGAGAGAGAGAGAGAGAGAGAGATGAGGGTCGATCTGGAGTGTATAGAAAGGGGTGATATGAACCTTTGCGGTGGAGGGTGAAAATCGCGTTGTTGTGCTGTAGGAGAGAGATTAGGAGTTGGTAAGAAAATGGGCAGCGTGCCAAGTTGGCGATCAGCGAAGACACATACAAAAAAAAGTCATGAGACTGGAAAAATACAGATGATGTAGGGAGCGACTTGAGAGGTAAGAGGATTGGAGAATTTTCGCTTCATTCGAAGTCAAACGCTTACCTTCGCGTTTGAATCCACTACAAAGAGTGATGTCAGACTGATTCATCAAAAAATATTCGAGATCAAAATTAAAGAAGTTTCTCGTAATTCTGAACATCTTTCTTAGGACTGATAACTCGCCACTGTACTCAGTGTGATCATCAAGACGGGTTCGAATCAGTGAACTATTATATGTAAGGATAAGTATCGAAGACTTGAATTCGAATGCCCTGTGGAAGTTAAAAAAAAATCTGTTCGTCTTTTTAACTGTTTCTACCCCCATGCTATGCTTTTAAAGCATAGGAAATCATTACACTGATATATTTTCCTCACTTACCACGGTACCTCAACAAAGTTCAGACTGTCATTAGCATTTTTGTTATAGCTGGCGATATGTAAAAATTTGCTTTTACAAAAAAAAGAAGGTAATGCTACGAATCGGTAATTAGATAGGTCTTCCTACAAGTGATTTACCAACTTGTCTGGATTGATGGCCTCCATACCGTCAACCATGGACGTCTCAAACTACAGCAACTGGGTAATTATTGTCGAGCAGGAACCTGCTACCTTTTTTGAATATCTGTGTTAAACTGGCAAATCTCTTGTCTGGGAAAACACTGTCTGTAGCATGTAACTTACAGAACAGAGAAGTGGGGGGGGGGGGGGTTAAACTATCTTATTCTTGGCTTCTTTCTACGTTCTTGTTTTATTTCTATTCATCACGTTTAATGTTGAGAATACGTACTGATTGCCTATGTCAATATGTTGCAAAACGTTATAATCTGTCAGCAATGGGGCTAAGATCTTTGCTAAGGTTTCATCGTCATGAAGTAAATCGCCGTTTTCTGTAAATAACAATGAAGTAAATCGCCGTTTTCTGTAAATAACAATGAAGTAAATCGCCGTTTTCTGTAAATAACAATGAAGTAAAACGCCGTTTTCTGTAAATAACACTGGACAATCTGACTGATGACTCTCTCTTGCTGCAGACAAACTTGTAACATTCTTTAGCGTCACCTTTGTTAGTTTCGTCAACATATGATTTCTATTGACGTTAAGTTTTAGCGTATACAGGCTCATCGTTTTTCGACGCAAGTTTACACAAATGGTTCTGTCGCGTAACTGTTTGTTCTGTTTGAAACGAGGTAATTATTTAAGTTTATACCATTTGGGAATCGTTCTGAAGGAAGACCATTTATTACACAGTAAGATGTATGTCCATCTGTCTCTCTCAACACCTTATTGAACATTACCCAAGTTACGTCCATATCGTCTATACATATATGAAGAACAGTGTGGTATACCCACGAAGCAAGATACGTGACGATCACAGATGAAATTGTAGACGAAGAAGGAAAATGAAAAGCAGGAAATGTTGCAAATTTTCCTGCTTTGATTTTCCCTCGTGGTCTACAAGTTCATATAAAGAACTGAGTGACGATGAGCAGAGGGACGAAATAAAGGCGAGACGATTGAACGAACAACTGTAAGGGAAACAGCGATTGCTAGATACTACAATTACAGGGAAGGCTTTGTGAAGGTGAATAGCGACAGCTGACAAAAGCAAGACGAATGGGTGACGATCTGCTTGGAGGTGAGCTGTGATGGATAGCAGAGGCAAGATGGCTGCGAACATAAACATTTGTATAATGACAGTCTGAACCGGAGGAAAGTTGAAGCTAGCTGTGTTAAGATGTAAAGGGACGAAAGTTGAAAGCTAGAGAACAACGAATATGTAGGCAACACGCACATAAAATATGGATACTTTTGTGGGCAGAGAATGAAGAGAAACGAAGTGGGTTTCGTAAGAGGGTTGGTAGAACTTGTCTTAGATCTTAGTGGTTGCGGATCTCCCTTATCACTCCCATATCCTCCTAACATTCACCCCCGATCCTCAAGGCCGTGAAGTGTACAGCATGGGCGTTGGCTTAACATACCCTTCCTATCATTAATCGCTGTTCATCTGACTTTTCCTTTTTTCGGCTCAACTTGCCAAAACCATCCGGATGCTGCGGCTGTAGATTTTCAAAAGAGAAGGGCGGTTGTTACGCTGAGACCACTTAAGGGGAGGATGTGAGAGATTGTGCGTGTGAAAGTTGGCGAGACGCCGCTCAAGTAAAGGAAGCGAGTGATCGGCTTCAACTGAAGGGGGCGAGAGACCGCTCAAGCTAAGGAAGCAAGTGATCGTTCTCGTGGAGGAGGAGGAGGAGGATGAGGAGAGAGAGAGAGAGAGAGAGAGAGAGAGAGAGAGAGAGAGAGAGAGAGAGAGAGAGAAATGAATGTGACCGTTAACGCCTTCTGTAATAATATAAGCTAATGTCTTTCCTTGGTGTGGCGGCCTTCTGTTGTTACTGGATCATTAGGTTTACCGTTGACGTCCACAAGGCTGTAAAACTGTGGACATTGCCCAACCAGAGACGTCCAGACTATATCCTGATGGGAGGCAAAGTTTACACATGAAGTGAGCGTTTAATTCGACGAAGACAAGGAAACGGAGACGACAAAATTAGAACATACTTTTACGACCTTTTTAAGACTTTTCTGTCCCCCTAAAGAGTCGAGCAGACTCAAGGAGATTAGATATCAATGTATATAAACTAAAGGGTGTTGAACCCTTACATATGGTCAAGATAGTGTGATTCCCCTGAAGGCTCAGTCAGCCCCGTAAGTCGTTCGTTCTTAGATAGCAAAGTCCGAAGATCCGGAGATGCATTCCAAAACTTCGAGAGAGAGAGGGATAAAACCCCCCCAAGAAAACTTTCGGAGTCTGTCTTTGGATAGCCTTTCCAAACACGATTTCAGCTCAATTAAAAACTTTAATGTAATGACCACATTCTTTAAACTTAGGAAGCGCCAGGTCAGGGATGAAACGAACCCTCTTCCACATAACTTTCCGAGACTTTTGAGTCTTAACACGGGAGACTATACTCTCCGTTTGGGAGAGAGAGAAGAAAAAAAGAATGATGATCTCCAGTTTTATAACGTGAATTTATGATCCGTGACGATAGTTTCACACCGAGACATGACCATTGAAGAACCTCCCCATCCGCTAGCTATATAGCCATCATCAATTCACTTTGACCCGCAAGGAGGCCGAGGAGCCGATCGCGGGCTGCCGGCTGGACACATGGACCCCTCCCAAGACCTAATGTGACCCCGAATTTCTGCGTGATATTTTTTTTTCTTTCCTCTCTCTCTCTCTCTCTCTCTCTCTGTCTCTATCACGGTGGCTGAAGGCAGTGGTATGACGAGGGTGATGTGTGCTGTATTACCATTCGTTGCTATGAATATACTTTTGACGTATTTTAAGGTTATTTCCAAAAAAGCGGATCACTTTTTTTTCTTAATGTTTTATGAATCACGTACTTATTTTCTTCAACATTCTAGCAGTCAGCCAGTATTGAGTAAATATCCCTACGTTCCTTAATAGCATATTTGGCAAGAGAAAATGTGTTGCAATTGCAGCCCATGAACAAAAAGGTGTGAGCAGGATCTAGCAAAACACTTCATAATTCACACCAATGACTATAATTTCCAATTTATCAATCATCCCCTTATCCATCAGAAGGCAAATAACAGGCTTGGGATAATATACATCAATATACCAATA
>JAUUDZ010318805.1:0-16254 GCA_032361705.1 Panulirus versicolor | reverse complement strand
TCTCTCTCTCTCTCTCTCTCTCTCTCTCTCTCTCTCTCTCTCTCTCTCTCTCTCTCTCTCTTTCTCTCTCTCTCTTCCAAGACAACAGATTTCTTATAAAGACAGAAAACGATTGGCAGTGATTGTTGTCACCGTGATATCTGTGATGAACACCAACACCATCAGAGAGTATTTATTTACACTTGAGCTGCAGACAGTCTCGCCTCCCACGAGTCCACACGTTACAACTAGAAGCTCGGGACTGACATGATAGGTGTTCCTCCGGTCTTTTCTGACGTCACTCAGTAAAGGTTTCGGCTGACGTTATAAGGCGCTGGGCGCGTCATGCCTAAATTCAAGTCCGGTGGCAAAGAAAGCGTTCATGGAATGACGTGGACGACGACTACGGCTATCGATAACGATCGAGATGAAATTGTAATGAAGAGAGAGAAGAGGTGATCAACGTATTGAAAACTGTGGATAAAAAGAAAAAGTCGAAATCCTCACTAAGTGTCCAGACGCTGACACACGAGAGATGATCCGGGTCGAGGAGATGGTCGGCTGCAAAATAGACGATCAAGTTACGAACCTCAAGTGTGATTGATTGAAAATGATTATACTGGTTACGTTGGTGCCTCACAGCGAGGGGAAGAGGAGGAGGAGGAAGGTAGGAGGAGGAGGAACAGCAGGAGGAGGGGGAGGAGGAGGAGGAGGAGCAGGAGCAGAAGGGTGGAAGAGAGGAAGGAAGAAGAAGATTAGATGGAGGAGGGGAAAGAAAAGAAAGAAGAGTAGGAAGAGAGACAATCTACACATGTCCTCTGGAAAGAATTTGATATCATAATCTCGTTTATAAATCCACGGCACAAGATGTGTTTGTGATGGGCGACATAGATGGATGAGCGGGAGGTCAGCTGGACAGGGAATGATGGAACGAGACAAACATACGAAAGATGAGAATCTAAGATATGAACAGAAGGATATTCATACGACAGGTTAGTGTGGATGAGGATCTTGGTAAGTGAATTATAATGGGTTGTGTGCGTGATATAACATCACCTTGATAAGGATAAGAGGCGAACTTATAATACATGATACTATAATGTGGGCGATCATTTGATGTACACTGTGTAGGACAGTGTAGGAGAAAACAAAGAGAATAAAAGGTGCAAACCTGAGGAAGGAAAGTGAAACCGAATCACCAAGACATGATACTCGAGAACCTCAAGACGTGGACGGAACAAGACAAAGTGAGACTGTGATGTGGAGGCATCTGTGATGTTGAGGAATCTTGGATGTGGAGGCATCTGTAATGTGGAAGCATCTGTAATGTGGAAGCATCTGTGATGTGGAAGCATCTGTGATGTGGAGACATCTGTAATGTGGAGGCATCTGTAATGTGGAAGCATCTGTGATGTGGAGGCATCTGTGATATGGAGGCATCTGTGATGTGGAGGTATCTGGAATCTGGAAGCATCTGTAATGTGGAGGCATCTGTGATGTGGAGGAATCTGTAATGTGGAGGTATCTTTGATGTGGAGGCATCTGTAATGTGGAAGCATATGTAATGTGGGGGCATCTGTGCTGCGGAAGCAACGGTAATGTGGAGGCATCTGTGATGTACAAGCATCTGTAATGTTGAGGTATCTGTAATGTGTAGGCAGCTGTAATGTGGAGGCATATGTAATGAGGAGGCATCTGTAACGTGGAAGAATCTGTAACGTTGAGGCATCTGTAATGTGGAGGCATCTGTAATATGGAGGCATCTGTAATCTGGGGGCAACTGTAATGTGCAGGCATCTGTAATGTGCAGGCATCTGCAATGTGGAGGCACCTGTAATATGGATGCATCTGTAATATGGAGGCATCTCTAATATGGAGGCATCTCTAATATAGAGGAATCTGTGATGTGGAGGCATCTGTGATGTGGAATCAACTGAAATGTGGAGGCATCTGTAATGAGGAGGCATCTGTAATGTGGAAGCATTTGTGATGTGGAGGAAACTGTAATATGGAGACATCTGTAATGTGGAGGCATCTGTGATGTAGAGGCAACTGTAATGTGGAGGCATCTGTTATGTGGAGACATGTATAATATGGAGGCATCTACAATGTGAAGGCATCTGTGATGTGGAGGGAACTGTAATGTAAAGGCATCTGTAACGTGGATTCATGTGTAATGTGGAGGCATCTATAATGTGGAAGCATTTGTGATGTTGATTCAACTGTGATATGGAGGCATCTGTAATGTGGAGGCATCTGTAATGTGAAGGAAGCATCTGTGATGTGGAGGCAACTGTAATGTGGAGGCATCTGTAACGTGGAGTATTCTGTGATGTGGAGGCCACTGTATTGTGGAGGCATATGTAATGTGGAAGCATCTGTGATGTCGAGTCTTCTGTAATGTGGAGGCATCTGTAATGTGGAGGCATTTGTAATGTGGAGGCAAGTTTGATATGGCGGCATCTGTAATGTGGTGGCATCTGTAATGTGGAAGCATTTGTGATGTGGAGACAGCTGTGATATATAGGCATCTGTAATGTGGAGGCATCTGTAATGTGAAGGAGGCATCTGTGATGTGGAGGCATCTGTAATGTGGAGGCAAATGTGCTATGGCGGCATCTGTAACGTGGTTTGCATCTGCAATGTGGAGGCACCTGTGATGTGGAGGTATCTGTGATGTGGAGGCATCTGTGATTTGGAGGCATCTGTAACGTGGAGGCATCTGTAATGTGGAGGCATTTGTAATGTGGAGGCATCTGTAATATGGAGGCATCTGTGATGTGAGACCAACTGTAATGTGGAGGGATCCGTAATCTGGAATCCGTAATCTGTAATGTCGAGGCATCTGTGATGTGGAGGCATCTGTTTTTAGAGGCATCTGTAATGTGGAGGAATCTGTCATGTGAAGGCATCAGAAATGTGGAGATATCTGTAATATGGATGCTTCAGTAATGTGCAGACACCTGCAATTTGCAGGCATCCGTAATGTTGAGGCATGTATAATGTGGAGGCATCCTTGATATGGGGGCATCTGTAATATGGAGGAATCTATGATGTGGAGGCATTAGTGATGTGGAGGCATTTGTAATGAGAAGGCATCTGTAATGTGGAAGCATTTGTGATGTGGAGGTATCTGCACTGTGGAGGCATCTGTAACGTGGAGGAGGCATCTGTGATGTAGAGGCAACTGTAATGTGGAGGCAACTGTAATGTGGAGGCAACTGTAATGTGGAGGCATCTGTAATGTGGAGGCATCTGTAATGTGGAGGCATATGTGATGTGGAAGCAGCTGTAATGTGGATGAATTTGTAATGTGGAGGCATCTGTAATGTGAGACCAACTATAATATGGAGGGATCCATAATGTGGAGGATCTGTAATGTCGAGGCATCTGTGATGTGGAGGCATCTGCATTTTAGAGGCATCTGTAATGTGGAGGAATCTGTTATGTGAAGGCATCAGTAATGTAGAGACATCTGTAATATAGAGGCATCAGTAATGTGGAGGCATGTGTAATTTGGAGGCACCTGTAATGCAGAGCATCTATAATGTGGAGGCATCTGTAGTATGGAGGCATCTGTAACATGGAGGCATTTGTAATATTGAGTGATCTGTGATGTGGAGGCAACTGTATGTTGAGGCATCTGTAATGTGGAGGCATCTGTAATGTGGAATCATTTGTGATGTTGAGGTAACTGTGATATGGAGGCATCTGTAATGTGGAGGCATCTGTAATGTGGAGGAGGTATCTGTGATGTAGAGGCAACTGTAATGTGGAGGCATCTGTAATGTGGAAGCATCTGTAAAGTGGAGGCATCTGTGATGTGGAGGCAACTGTAATGTGGATTAATTTGTAATGTGGAGGCATCTGTAATGTGGAGGCATCTGTAATGTGGAGGCATCTAAGGAAGACATCAGCAGACGCTGCCACATGTGGGCGCAACCGTCATGACTGAGCTGGAAGAATATCATGTGTGACGATGGAAGATGAGAAGATGAATTTACCAGAGAAGCGAGGTAGCAGAAGGGAAAGGGTGAAGAATATGAAGTCTCAAATAAAAGAATGAATTAATAAAACATAACAAAGTTGACAAATTGAAAATAATAACATACATAAGTAAGAGGTAAACGGGTGTAGAAAATAGGCGTGAGTGTGGACAAGTAAGTGTGGTGTCGACCAAATGATATCTGGGAAGAGAAGATTTAAGTTCACGACAAGCTGACAGAGTACTTATGATTTCAGGTTCTGTGGGATGACGATGATCTGGGAGCGTGTGCACCACAGGTAGGGAAGATGAGAGCATGAAGAACATGGCCACAAGTTCAGCAATACCAGTGAAAAATGGGGAAGCAGTGGACGTGGCCAACATTGAGTAAGGAAGTAAATAGACCACAGTCTTGGTATATGGTACTGGTAACATATGGCCGGACGAGGAGAGTAATGACCTCTATGTTAGGAGAAAGTAGAACAAATACAGGAATAACAGAGAACTCTTGTCCTCTTAGCACAAGTGAGGAAGTTTGTGGTAGGACTTACTGACTGAGGGAAAAGGATAAACTAGATGAAGGACGAGGCGGATTTGTGCACATCGGTCGGTTGTTCAGGAAGCTTTAAGGATTTGGGAAACAGGAAAAAGTACTTCATTTACAAGATAGAAAAGAACTGGGAAATTTTCACTATATGGTGTGTACGGAAGGCTGATGAACGCGGGTGTGGTCTTTTGTGATGGAGGAAAGGAATGTGTGGAGGTAGATAATGTGATGAGTGGACGGTGGGAGATGTGGGGATATCAAGGTGGTTCACATGATTCATATGAGCATACGGAATGTGGGAGACACTGTAGACCGATCCATTCGGGGTAACGTTTGTATACACTTGTAGTAGCCATTACTGGTCATAAATTATCTAAACTGTGTTTGAAACGTCTCCTTGGTGGAAGCAAAATATCATGGTGTGTGGAATAAAGTATTTTCGCCCTGGTACGTTCAAATGAAGGTTTGCGATGCTGCTTTGGTGAGTGTAGAGGAAGATGAGAATGTTACGGGTAGACGCACGGAGGAGTAATCCTTGATAACAAATTATGGTAGTCAAGATATGAAGGACGAATTTCCAACGGTACAGGTGAAGGTGCGAGGGAGAGAAGAAAAAGAGAGAGGTACTTTACTATGGTGGCAAGACTGATGCTGAGGAACTGAGGCAAAGAACTGCTCAAGGGACTACGAGGGAAGATGCCCAGACTCGTTAATGATAGTAGTGAGCAAGTAGAGAGCAGTGTGTCTGCTGGGTGTTAATGATAGTAGTAAGCAGTGTGTCTGCTGGGTGTTAATGATAGTAGTGAGCAGTGTGTCTGCTGGGTGTTAATGATAGTAGTGAGCGGTGTGTCTGCTGGGTGTTAATGACAGTAGTGAGCTGTGTCTGCTGGGTGTTAATGACAGTAGTGAGCAGTGTGTCTGCTGGGTGTTAATGATAGTAGTGAGCATTGTGTCTGCTGGGTATTAATGATAGTAGTGAGCAGTGTGTCTGCTGGGTGTTAATGACAGTAGTGAGCAGCGTGTCTGCTGGGTGTTAATGATAGTAGTGAGCAGTGTGTCTGCTGAGTGTTAATGATAGTAGTGAGCAGTGTGTCTGCTGGGTATTAATGATAGTAGCGAGCAGTGTGTCTGCTGGGTGTTTATGACAGTAGTGAGCAGTGTGTGTGCTGGGTGTTAATGATAGTAGTGAGCAGTGTGTCTGCTGGGTGTTAATGATAGTAGTGAGCAGTGTGTCTGCTGGGTGTTAATGATAGTAGCTAGCAGTGTGTCTGCTGGGTGTTACTGAAAGATGAAGTAAGTTACCTGAAGACTCCACAATGTGGTAAGTGAAACGGTGCAATAATATGGAAAAATTGGTTCATTGCATCATACACGCGCGCACACACACACACACACAGACACACACACACGCACACACACTGTATTACTGTATCCGTTCATCGCATAATGTTCAAGTAAAATCATAATGTATAAATAATATTTCTTTTATAAACATTTCTGTATATCTGCCACCCACCCACACACACACTGTAGACGTACCTCACTCACGTGCTTATCCAAAGCATGGAAATGTCCAG
This sequence comes from Panulirus versicolor, assembly GCA_032361705.1. Taxonomy (NCBI): domain Eukaryota; kingdom Metazoa; phylum Arthropoda; class Malacostraca; order Decapoda; family Palinuridae; genus Panulirus; species Panulirus versicolor. Next base: position 10,166 of record JAUUDZ010318805.1, on the reverse strand, counting down.
CCCCATCTTGATCTTAAGATCTTTCATGATCTATTATGACCTCCCAGTTCTGTAACATCTGTAATAGCTCAACTGTGTGTTTTCAGCTGATTACTGCCTATATTCAAACACTGTTGTATATCTATTCATTCATTTATCTATTACTCACATAAAAGTGTAGAACTCCCTCTCAGTACAGTGTAAGGTAAACTAACAGGCAGTTACACCACACACACACACACACACACACACACACACACACACACACACACTTCAGGAACTATCTATGGATGGCTCATCCAAGGCGTCCATAATGGGAAAATATATTGTATGAAAGACGTGTTTTGTGGTGCTCTTGCCTGACAGCCTTCCATGAAACTTGAACGACCCAGAGGAACTGTATAATGATAACAATGAATGATAACAATGAATGAACAATCAAAGTGGTGAAGGAAGGAACGGGGCATTCCCTCCTCGGGCTTGGTAAAGCTCAGAAACTGTGGTCTTTCAAGTACCAAGACATAAAGTGGGGAAAATGTAGGCACATGGAGACAGTCGTGGTGGCACGTTCCTGGAATATATGTACAGGAGGATGTGGTGGTTGAGCAAGCCACTGTGCATACTAGAGCCAGATCGGTTGGTGCGCCATGGCGTCCGACCCCTCGTCTTAACACACAGTAGTATGGAAGGTAGAATTCATCACGTGTGATACACCAAATGGAAAAATGTGATCATTTATCGCTTGAGTTAGATTATGTGGTTTAGGGCACAAAAGAGGGATCAAAAGTGATACAGGACTCAGAAAGGAAGTGTAAACTGAGGAAGGGAATTCTATGATCAAGGTGTAGAACGTTGTCATAAAAGGTTCTGCTAAACTCATGGAAAAACCTAGAAAATGGGCACCGTTGAATGCAAATGCCAAAGTTAAAAGTAAAGGCGCTTAGAAATGCACTACGGAGGTCCAGAGGACACAATAGCATGGCATTATTTGAAATAAGTACTGCATGATAAGGTGAGAGATGCAGAGAAACTTTGAAAAGAATGTTGTGGACAAGGAAAAAGAAACTATCCTTTTCAATCTAAAACTTTTCTGCAAATCAATCAAGAACAATTGTCACTTTAAAAACACTTATCAAAGGTTAAAGGATTCGGTGGGACGACCTTAGAAGGATGATGAGGAAATGTTGGAGGAGTTAAATGATAAACTCAACATCGTTTTCACGGTGAAGGATACTATAGCCTCGACAACAGTAAAATAGGAAAGAGATTAAGGTTCTGAAAGGTGTTGAATCTGATAGAAAAGACACAATCAGGATATTAAACACCAAGACTCTTGTAAGTCTCAGGGTTCTGATGAAGTCTCACCATACGTGTAGCAGGAGTGTTATGATACACATAACAGGCCGCTGCAAATATCGTTCAGTATGTCGTCAGAGGAAACGGTTGTGGCAAAGGTGAACACGAGGGCTAATGCTCTGCCTGTCTTCAGGAAAGGTGAACGGGAAACTGTGCTGAACTACTGCTTCCCAGCCTCCTTCACAAGTCTGGTCTATATAACACTGGAAAAAATAATCAAACCGTAATCAGCCGACCGAGCACTTGCAGAGGAGACACCATCCATGTGAAAGACAATATGGCTTCAGGGAGAGGTAGTTCTCCTGGACTTCCCTGACGAAGTGAACTCCGCCTCAAACAAAACAGATGGACAACTATACAGTATTTGCCACTGTACTGCACCGGAGGCCAGTTGATAAGTTGGGTCTGCAGGTAGGAATCAGGAACAGACTCCTTCATTAAACAGAAAATAATCGTAATGGAAAAAATAGACACATGTTAGAGAGGCATTCGCGGAATGGGCCTGGGTGGCCGGCGACGTGCCTCAGGGCTTGGAGTTGGGTCAGTGTTGTTCTTGGCATATGTGAATGTCCTGCCTATTCTCTGGACTATTCCTAGATCACGTCTGCGGGCGTTATCAAGGTCATGAGAGAAACAAGGAATGATGATGATTGCATCAGATTACAAGAGAACCCACACAACCTCCAGAATTGGTCTAATAATGTCTGAGTTTGATTCAAAGCAAGTAATACAAAGCAATGAGGAAGGACACGGAGAAATTAAGCCCTCTCATGATTATCATCTTGCAGGAAATAAGCAACAGGAAGATACATTTGGAGGAGACTTGTGAGGTGAAGTTGTGCTTAACCTGTTGCCAGATCTCATCATCGTCTGCTGGCAAATGTTAGAATCATATTTAAGTCCACGGATGAGGAACTGTTCAGTAAACAGTTCTTAACATATGATAAACCAAATCGAAATGTGCTTTTCAAGTTCTGTCACCGTACTTAAAGAATTTAGTCGAGAGTCCAATAAAGGCAAACTAAGATCCTATCTGAACCAAGACGACTGAGCTGCAATGAGAGACTGGCGCTTGCAAAATCTTTCTACTGTGGAGCAGAGAAAAGTTAGGGGTGACATGATCACAATCTTCCATTTTCTTAACCAGTTGGATGACATCGACAGTGAACAGTTTTTCATGAGATACAACAACAGAGGCCATAACTAGGTGGAAGAAGCTTGTTAGAGAAGTTATACAAACGTGCGACAACAATGTGAGGCTGGTGGATGACAGGGATGAACTACATGATGAGACTGTGTACACTGGCAGGATACATATGTGTAAACACCTTCTTGATGGTTATAGAAAGTTCAAGAGACTATTAGTGTGTAGACACTACTGCGTAGAACTCTCTTCTCGTACTGTATAGATTGGTAATCACACACACACACACACACACACACACACACACACACACACATGCACACACACATGCACACACCGACACATACACCCCAAAAGTGTGTGTGAGGATAGATGAAGTAGCCTCAAAGTTCGTAAATGGACCGAGTGAAGTTGAGGCAAAACAAGGCAAAACCAACCACCTAAAATGCACAGTGGGAAAACATACCAAAGAAAACTCAAGAAATATACGAGGGAACGCTTCTCTTACAACAGGATGTTGTCACAAGGAAAACTGTACGTGATGAGCAGGTAAACGTAGCGGCCAATGAAAAATTCAGTGATCTATATGCAAATGAAGTGGGAAGTGGGGCCCCTTGAGTGCAAAATTCCTTCCCTAAACACGGATAGTTAATTACAGTCAGGTAATTACATACACACGCACATGCACCCCGACGCACGCACAGGCTTAGTGGTTAGTGGTCATGGTTGGTGTTACTGACTGAGTCAGCAGTGGCCAGCCTAGGGTCGGACCCGCATGAGTTCCAATCCTGGGTATAGCAGTTGGCCTACACCCAACCTCGGTGTTCATCCTTTCTCCCAGACTGGTTGATAAGTGAGTACCTGGCTTAAGCTAGTGTGTGTGTGTGTGTGTGTGTGTGTGTGTTTGCATACATATAGATGAGCAGAGACATGGTACATCTATACAATGTCAAGAGAAGGGGCATCACACGTGTAAAAACCTCTCCCCGTAACACAGATATTAATCACATTCACGTACACAGAAGCACAAGTACAGTACTTGTCACTACCACGATGTTTATAAACACACAGGTCATCAGACATACATTTCCTATTCTTGGTCTTTATTCCCTACATCTTTCCTATACATTTACAGTCTATGTCCTTATCTTTACCTTTATATTTCTCGTTATTACTAAAGATAGACTTCTTCCTTCTTCCACCTTGCATGTACCTTCTGCGTTGTTTTTTGATGTTCTCCCAACTTATCTTTATCTTCCCTCTCCACAGCCACATTCTAAAGCTTCCAAACATTTTCTTATATTTTCCTTTTGAGTTCCATGTGTCTGCACTATACAGAACTATACTAGGTTGCTATCTATTACTTCAGCTTTGTCTCAAGTTCAGCGTGTGAGCAGTCTGTTATCTTGGCTGAAAACTGTTTTGCCCGTATGGGTGACCGCATACGGATGATTGACACACTAGTCATCCACTGTACGTTCACCTGGACACGGTCATGTCATAACAGTCATCCACACTACGTTCATCTGGACACGGTCATGTCATACCAGTCATCCACACTACGTTCATCTGGACACGGTCATGTCATACCAGTCATCCACTGTACGTTTATCTAGACATGGTCATGTCATACCAGTCATATCCACGCGTCTTTCTCGTGAATACTGATCATCAATCCAAGATTCTTCTCTGCTTTAACTTTTCAAAGAGTTTACAAAAAGGTTGTACTCAATTTTTATTTTTGGCACCAAAATGCTTAACTTTACATTTGCATATATTCAAATCCATCTGCCATGTCTGTTGCCACTCTAACAGTTTATCTAAATCTCTCGGAATATTCAGGCAGCCTTCCTTTGTGTTGGCCGAGTTGCCTGTTACTCAGTTCTGCGTCGTCGGCAAACTCTGAGATCCTAGCAGTGAGTCGTGTCTCTGAGTCTCTGATGTGTATAGTGAAAAGCATGAGTCCTAGGACTGACCCTTGTGGAACTCCGTTACACACGTGACACCAGTCAAATGCTTTCCCATTTAATATATCAACCTCTCCCTCTGCTGAGCTAGCCAACCCGCTGTCGACGTGAAGATCTTATCTCCTCTGCCGTGACCATTAATTTCATTTAATAATTTCTTATGTGGCGCTTTATCAAAGGCTTTACGAGAATCCAAGTATATAACTTCACATGGTACTTTGGAGTTCCAGTTGTCATGTGTATGACCAATAAGCTCATTCAGATTCGTTGAACATTATATTTTATTTCATAACTATGTTGATGGTTGATTATTAATGTACTTCTAGGAATCTGATGATTTCACCTTTAAATATCGCTACCGTTACTTAACGTACAATCGAAGTGAGGCTAATGGGGCAGTAGTTCGAAACACATTTCCTGTCACCGTTCCTGAAAATTGGTGCTACATTCGCTAACTTTCAGCCGTCAAGGTCTTTTCCTTCCTGCAACGATTTGTTGAATTCTTTGGTAGCAGGAAAAGCCAATTATAGGCTAGTTTCAGGATTCAATCCGCCTCTGGCTCAAAGATTAGAATTTTCTGATGCATTAACAGCAAAGGTCATCAGCAGCCAAATTCAGTTTCTATCAAAATATCTTAAACTCTAAACCAGTAAGAATATCTGTACATAAATTTAGTCTCAAAGAAAGTTAAAACAATAGATTGTAAAAAGCTAAAATGATGAAATAGAAATGATGGAATTCGTATCTAGACTTACAATCCATTTAGAATAAACTATATCTTGTACATGATATTAGTTTTCTTACAGGGAACCAATCAAGATCAAAACGTCACAATTTTCTACCATACAATCTCGAGTGTAACAGCAGGAGTGAAGGTAATTTTTCTATTATGCTGAGGATATCATAAACATTTCCACCGTTAATGGCACCTGACACTCTTCACAGAATGAACGTTGCTCTCCCGCCAATAGCCACCAATAAGACAATCTTGTGTGTCCGATTCTCATCCTTGTCAGAACCACTTTTATTTACCATGTTGCGTGAACACTCGCCTGCCAAAGTCTGATCTGATTCCTCACAGTTTGTTGTTTGTTCTCGGTCTCCATTTCTACCTTCATTCATTGCAAAGTCATTCTTATATCTGGAACAGCTGCCTTTGCTCACTAATCTGTTCTCTCGGTCCCACGACTATGAGGGGACGACATTATGCAAGCCAGTCTTAACCTTACCACTGGATGTGGTAAGATTAATCTGTCTATGGCCTGCAAAGCACAGCGAGAATTGGAGTAGATAACTATATTTTGGTGACCTTGCTCACTGGTCATCTTTATTGTCGATGGCTTGCTCATAGGTCATCACTATTGTCTATAGAATGACTATAGGCTCAGCGCTGAAAAAGGAAGCTGCTTGCGGGTGGGTGCAATCCCGAACAGCCCTTCTGCTCCTCACCACAGCAATACCCATGCTACTATCGGATCAAGAGCCATCTATGCATAGTCTTGTTCAACCTTCCTGTTCTGAAGTGTGCTCTTGGTGCTTTCCCTCTTCCCTACTACCACCGAATCTTGGCAGCGTGTCTGCACTTAGCTGGTTCATGGTGAGATCTGAGGCGCTCCAGCTTTAAAATCCCACATAGATCCAAACTGACATCTGTTGCAGATGCTTTCTTTGTTCCTCTAATGGACTGTTAATCGGAATACAGTTGATCACAACACCTATAACTAGGAGCATCTGGACCTCTCTGTGCCCCACCACTGTAGTAAACGAAGTTCATATATTCTCGATGCTGTCGCAGAAGTGGTTGTACGCTCTCTGCATACAAGAGTTGTACTGGAGGAGATCGGGAGGCTACAGTGCTGATCCGTAGAGCTTCAGAGTGGACGGGATCTAACATCTTCAGAACGGTAGGTGACGCCCACGTTTACTGTGCCTCTTGCTTCAAAAAGCCGTCGCACAGTGGGAACCTAAGTGATGTGTTGTGTATAAATAATCTACGGTCATCGTATACATGGTGTAAAGCTGAGGAAAGTAAACATCTGTCAACTATATTTCTGGTCATGACACATGAACTATCCGTGCTCCTTCGAACTTGATGTGTCACCTGCCACCACTTGCATCCGTCCCAGTAATTCTCGGGCCTCTGGGAACCTCAGACGAAAGAGGAAAATATTCTAGATTTGATAAATGAATTTGATGATTGTTGATCCTTCCTCATCTGCTAGAGATATAGTATGAGAAGACTGCACTGTAAATCAGCGCGTTTTATACTAATGTGGCAATCCGCTTACAGAGCGATGCAAATCAATACACGAATTATGCAGTCCACTGGTATTCTTTTTACGCTTTCTAGGCAACTAGGGCGGTAGAGCCCAGGTTACGAACGATGAACGTGTTTTACAAATGTGGAGTCTGGTGTTGTCTTTCGCAACTTACTGAAATGCTCATTAATTCTCAGCACCGTTGTCGGTCTATCATATTATGCTCTGACGTTTTACTGTAAATGGACAGAGTTATCACTGTAGCAAGTAATTAACTCATATCATCCTTGAAAATACTTATGGTGAGTTTTATACGTCTATCATCAGGGCCTTGGAACCACAACAGCTGTTGAATCGCCATTTTTAATCAACCATTTTATGTACGTGTTCCCTCTGAAGTGGCAGCGTAGTAAACCTTATCATTCTCATATCTTTTAATATAACTGTTCATGGAAGAAAATGATTTCTCCGATTATTTCAAAAATGGAAAAAGTTATGATCAATGTGAAAAATAGAGGGGAATTTAGAAATAAACATAGTTTAGCCTTCAGATTTTAGGTTTTCTTTAATGTGGACTTGAACAGGGGTGACTACAGTTTCTGAACTCAGTACCACTAGTGACGGACACATTGTATGAAACTTTTAAATAAAAAACATATTACCGTTGATCCCGCATTTTGGTCATCGAGTCAATACTTAGAGCACTTTAGTCACGAAAAAAAACAACGATAATTCAAACAGAACGCACAATGTACTACACGCAAGGGACATGGACATACGCTATCAATGCTTCCTTTAGCTACTTCAGAAACCTGACTTAATGGAATACTAGAAGTTAGTACAGGAGCAAAGGTGATGTACGAAATTCCCCGTACAGTAAGCACGACGTTACTAGGTTAGGTTAGATTAAGTTTCTTATGTTCGTATCGTATTGTTTTTATGCTAGGAAAAATTAGGTTTCTTGTATTCATCTCGTATAAGTTACTAGACTATTATTGTTCAGGTTAGGTTAGGTTAAGTCCCTTGGGTTAATGTTGTGTTAAGTTCTGTTAAATTGGTCTTCCTGGATTCATACTGTCTTCCACTTTATTCAAACTTCCTGTTTTTAGCTCACCTATTCCGTCAACTTTAAAGTTGTGCCCACTTTCGGAGTGCTTGTCCTTGTGTCATTACAACATCTACGTCATGTCTGCACAGCTTCTTCAGTTTTATCAAGTGTTACTAATCGCTCCGAATAGCTTCCGTTCATTTTCGTAAGTTTAATTTGCGGCTTTGTTGAAATAGAACGATAATCAATAACTGTAATAATTGGGTGATGTTTTCCCCAGTGTCTACACAGCGTGTGAAAACACTTCAGCGAGTCAGATAAGCTGAATCATCAGTCTCGTTGAAGAACTTATTGTTCTAATTATAAAGATTTTCACTATTCGTTATCTTTTCTCCATCTTGTTCTCCGTTCCTCGCATTAGCAAGGTAGAGTAAGGAAACAGAAGAACTTAGCTGTCATGTGCAATGCACCGAAGCTGCAGCTCCCTACCCACATCCAGGCCCCACAGACCTTTCCATGGTTTATCCCGGACGCTTCAAATTGCCTGGTTCCGTCCACTAACAGCACATTGACCCTCGTATACTACATCATTCCAATTTTCTGTCCCGTGCACGCCTTTCATCCTTCTGCATGTTCAGGCCCAGATCACTGAAAACCTTTTTTTTTCACTCCATCCTTTCACTTCCAATGTGGTCTACCGCTTCTCCTTGTTCCCTCCACCTTAAACACATATATCCTCTTTGTCAATCTCTCCTCACTCGTTCACTTTACACGTCTAAATCATTTCAACACACCCTCTTCTGCTCTCTCAATCACACTCTTTTTATCACTACAGATCTCTTCTTGCCTTTCTATTACTTGATCAAATCACCTCACACCACATATTGTCCTCAAACATTTCATTTCCAACACATCCACGCAACTCCTCACATTCACATAATATTGTTGGGACTACTATTCCTTCAAACATACCAATTTTTACCTTCCGAGATAACATTCTCGCTTTCCAAATAGTCTTCAGTGCTCACAGAACCTTCGCCAGCCACCCCACTCTACAACTCATTTCCGCTTCCATGGTTCTATTCGCTGCTGAGTCCACTCCCAGATATCTAAAACAACTCACTTCCACCGATTTTTCCTCCATTCAAATTCACCCTCCCAACTAACTTCTTCCTCAACCTTGCTCAACCTAATAACCTTGCTCTTGTTCATATTTACTCTCAACTTTCTCCTTTAACACATTTTCCCAAACTCAGTCACCATCTTCTGCAATTTCTCACTCGAGTCCGCCACCAATGCATACTCGCCCCTCTCTCCACTCCTCTCCCTCACCACCCTATCCATAAACAATCTGAACGATCATAGTGACATGATACACCCCAACCACAGACCAAGCTTCACTTGGAATCATTCACGTGCCTCTCTTCCTACTCGTACACAAGCCTTACGCCCTTGATGAAAATTTCTCACTGCTTCTAGCAGCTTCCCTTCCACAATATATATTCTTCAGACCTTCCACAAAGCATATTTATCAACCATATCATATACTTTTTTAAAATCCATAAATGCCACATACAAATCCATTTGTTTTTCTAAGTATTTCTCTAACACATTTTCTAAAGCAAGCACCTGATCCACACATCACTTGATACTTTTGAAACCACATTGCTCATCTCCAATCTGATGCTCTGTACATGCTCAACAAACTCCAACCTCTGTGGTTTGAACTCACTTTATTCCCTCTTGTCTTTATAAAATGGCACTGTCCATGCATTCCACCATTTCTTAGGAACTCATCAAGATCCATACATATACTAAAAATCCTGACCAAACAATCAACAAAATAGTTACCCACTTTCCTAAAAATTCAACTGCAAAACCATCCATTCCAGCCGTCTTGCCACATTCCATATTATGCAAAGCTTTCCTTCCTCCTCTCTCTTTACCAAACCACTCTGCATGACTGTCTTTCTTCGTACATCACTGCGACCCAATCAAACATTTAACAGTTCTCTAAAATACTCCATCTCATCCTTACTTCACTATGACCTACTATCATTTTCCCTTTTGCCCCTTCACCGGCGTACCCATTTGTTCTCTTGTCTTATTCACATAATGTACTTCCTTCCAAAACATCTAACTCTCCTTAAAGTTCAAAGATATTCGCACACCCCAACTCTCATTTTCCCTCTTTGTTAGTCCTTGAATCTTCCTCTTGATCTACTGCCGCTTTCTCCTATACATTCCCTAATAATATGCATTCCTTCCCTGTAAGTACAACTCAAACGCCTCTCTTCGCTCTTTCACTTGCAACTTAACTTCTTCAGTCCACCAATCACTACCTTTTCTAATATGCCCACATCCCACCTTTCTCAGGTACCATGCATAACTTCTTCCCCGAATACATCCCATTC
>JAUUDZ010318694.1:0-16255 GCA_032361705.1 Panulirus versicolor | reverse complement strand
GAGAGAGAGAGAGAGAGAGAGAGAGAGAGAGTCCTTCGCCTTCTTCCATTTCTATACAAATTCTTCATATTACTTTCTCTTGTCTCTTACATATGTTTTGTCCTTCCATAATTTGTAATGATAATGAAAATATTTACTCTTCATCTGTGTATGCTTTAATAAACAAAATTTCTTATGTTAACATACAATAATATGATTCTCAAAACAATATAATGTACACTGGGCATATCATTCCCCCAAGAAAACTGAATTGGGCATAATGGGTAACTCTGATATTTACTGGAAAATAAGGGAAATAACTCTAACAGTGTAATGAAGAAGGTAAACTGTCACGTCACACTTGGCGTGTCATGAGATGCTGGTGGATGTGGAATATGGAGGTTTCACTCTGACGTCACACTGGGCTTCTCATGGAAGTCTGGTGGAGGTGTTATGTTACAGGTTGCACTCTCACGTCACTCTGGACTGGTCATGAGAGATTTATTGAAGTGTAGTGTGTAGATTCTACTCTCTTGTCACCTTGGGCGTGTCAAGAGAGGCTGATGGAGATGTAATGTCGAGGTTCGACTCTAACATCACCCTATACGTTTCTTGACAGGCTGCTTGAGGTGTGGCGTAAAAGATTCACTCTCATCTCACCTTGAGACGTCAAGTGAGGCTGGTAGAAGTTAGTCACGCTGGACGTGCATGAGAGGCTGATAGAGGTGTAGCGTGGATGATCTAATCTCAAGTCACTGGGTGTATCATGAAAGGCTGGTGAAGGTGCATTGTGGAGGTTCCACTCTGACGTTACGCTGTGCATGTCATGAGAGACTGATAAAGGTGCATTATAAAGTTTCAACTAACACGTCACACTGGGAGTGTCCTGCGATGCTGGTGAAGGGTTAGTGTGGAGAGTCCACTCTCACGTCAACGTTGGAGTGTCTTGAGAGGCTGATGGTTACGTAGTGTGGATGTTACATTCTCACATCATCCTGGTCGTTTTTGTGAGGCTGGTGGAGGTGCAGTGGGTAAGTTCCACTCTCACGTCACACAGGTGTCATGGAGGCTAGTGGAGGTGGAGTTTGGAGTTGCACTCTATCGTTTGTCAACAGAGGCTGGTGGTGGTGTTGTGTGGATGCTCCACACTCAACTCACAATGGAGTGTTTCATGAGAGGCTGGTGGAGGTGTATTGAGGAGGCTACTCTCTCACGTTACACTCTGCGTGTCATGAGATGCTGGTTGATGTGCGGTGTGGAGGTTTCACTCTCGCGTCACACCTGGCTTCTCATGAGAGTCTGGTGGAAGTGTAGTGTTACAATTTGCTCTCTTACGTCACTCTGGGTGGGTCACGAGAGACTGATTGATGTGTAGTGTGGAGATTCTACACTTTTTTCATCTTGAGCGTGCTGAGAGAAGCTAATGGAGATGTAGTGTGGTGGTTCGCCTCGCACAAAACCCTAGACGTTTCTTGAGAGACTGTTGGAGGTGCGAAGTAAATGTTTCACTCTAACATCACCCTGAGATATCAAGAGAGGCTGGTGGAGGTAGAGTGTTGAGGTTCTACTCTCAACTCACCCTTGAGCGTTTCGTGAGTGTCTGGTGGAGGTGTATTGAGGGGGTTACACTCTCACGTCACACTGGGCGTGTCATGAGTTCTGGTGGATGTGCGGTGTGGATGTTTCACTCTCACGTCAAACTTGGCTTCTTATGAGAGTCTAATGAAGGTGAAGCGTTACAGGTTGCACTCTCACGTCACTCTGAGCGGGTCAAGAGAGACTTAATGAAGTGTCGTATGGAGATTCTACACTCACATCATCCTGGACGTTTCTTGAGAGGCTGCTGGAGTTGTGGTATGAAGGATTCATTCCCATATCACCTTGAGATGTCAAGAGAGGCTGGTAGAGGTGCAGTGTGGAAGATCTAGTCTCAAGTCACTGGGTGTGTCATTAAGGGCTGTTGGAAGTGCGTTATGGAGGTTCCACTCTGTCGTCACCCCGTGCATGTCATGAGAGACTGGCAAAGGTGCATCATGGAGGTTCAACTCCCGTCACACTGGGAGTGTCATGCGATGATGGTAAAGTTTTAGTGTAGAAGGTCCAATCTCACGTATCCCTTGGAGTGTCTTGAGAGGCTGACGGTGATGTAGTGTAGTTGTTACACTCTCACATCACCTTGGGCGTTTTTGTGAGGGTGGTGGAGGTGCAGCGTGGTGGAGGTGTCATGAGAGGCAGGTGGAGGTAAGGTGTGGAAGAGGCACTCTTTCGTCACGCTGGGCTTGTCATGAGAAGCTGGTGGTGGTACAGCGTGGAGTTTTCTCTCTCAACTGATCATAGAGCGTTTTATGAGAGGCTGGTGGAGGTGTATTGAGGAGGTTACACTCTAACCTCACACTTGGCGTGTGAGGTGAGAGTGTCATGAGATGCTGGTGGATGTGCAATATGGCTTTTTCATTTTCACTTCGTAAGAGTATGGTGGAGGTGTAGTGTTCCATATTGTACTCTCACGTCACTCTGGGCGGGTCATGAGAGACTTGGTGAAGTGTAGTGTGGAGATTCTACTGTCTTGTCACTTTGGGCGTATCAATAGAAGCTGATGGAGTTGCAGTGTAGAGGATCCACTATCACATCACCCTGAACGTTTCTTGAGAGAGCGCTGGAGTTGCGGAGTGAAAGTTTTACTCTCACTTCACCCTAAGATTTCAAGAGAAGTTAGTGGAGGTGCAGTGTGGAGGTTCCAATCTTTCGTTACGCTAGGCATGCCATATGAGGCTAGTTGAGGAGTATTGTGGAAGATCTAGTCTCAAGTCATACTGGGTGTATCAAGAGTGGCTGGGGGAAGCTCATTGTGGAGGTTCCAATCTGACGTCACCTTGCGCATGTGATGAGAGACTCTTAAAGGCGCATTGGACAGGTTCGACTATCACGTCACACTGGGAGTGTCATACGATGCTGGTGGAGGTGTCGTGTGGAGGGTCCACTTCCATGGCACCCTTGGAGTGTCTTGAAAGGATGATGGTGATGTAGTGTGGATGTTACACTCTAACATCACCCTGGTTGTTTTTGTGAAGCTGGTGGAGTTGCAGTGTGGAAGTTCCACTCTAACGTCACCCTGAGGTGTCACGAGAGGCTGGTGGATGTGGAGTTTGGAGGTTGCACATTTTTATCACGCTGGTCGTGTCAAGAGAGGCTCGCGGTGTAGTTTAGAGGTTCCACTCTCACCTCTTTATAGGGCGTTTCATGAGAGGCTGGTGGAGGTGTATTGAGGAAATTATACTCTCACTTCACACTGGGCGTGTCATGAGATGCTGGTGGATGTGCAGTGTGGAGGTTTCACTCTTACGTCACACTGGGCTTCTCTGGTGGAGGTGTTATGCTACAGGTTGCACTCTCACCTCACTCTGGGAGGGTCATGAGGGACTTGTGGTGTATTGCGGAGATTATACTCTCTTGTCACCTTGGGCGTATCAAGAAGGGTTGATGGAAACGTATTGTGGAGGTTCGACTCTCACATCACTCTGGACGTTTCATGAGGGGATGCTGAAGGCTTGATGTAAAGGTTTCACTCTCATGTCACCTTGAGATGTCAAGTGAGGCTGTTAGAGGGGCAGTGTGGAGGTTAAAATCTTTCTTCGCGCTGGGCGTGTCATGAGAGGCCGGTAGAGGTGTAGTATGGAAGATCTAGTCTCAAGTTATTGGGTGTGTCATGAGAGGCTGTTCGAGGTGTATTTTGGAGGTTCTAATCTGACGTCACCCTGTGCATGTCATGAGAGACTGGTAAAGGTGCATTATAGAGGTTCAACTCACACGTTGCTCTGGGAGTGTCATACGATGCTGGTGAAGGTGTAGAGTCCACTCTCATGTCTCCCTTGGAGTGTCTTGAGAGGCTGATGGTGATGTAGTGTGGATGTTACACACTCACATCAGCCTGTTCGTTTTTGTGAGGCTAGTGGAGGTGCAGTGTGGAAGTTCCACTCTAACATCACCGTGATGTGTTACAAAAGGTTGATAGAAATGCAATGTGGAGGTTCCAGTCTTTCATCACTCTGGGCGTGCCATGAGAGGCTGATTGAGGTGTAGTGTGGAAGATCTAGTCTCAAGTCACACTGGGTGTGTCATGAGAGGCTGATGGAGGGGCATTGTGATGGTTATCCTCTGACCTCCCCCTGTGCATGTCGTGAGAGACTGGTAAAGGTGCATTATAGAAGTTTAACTCTCACGTCACACTGGGAGTGTCATAAGATGCCGGTGGAGGCTTAGTGTGGAGGGTTCACTCTCACGTCAACCTGGGAGTGTCTCCAGAGGTCGATGGTGATGTTGTGTGGATGTTGAACTCTCACATCACGTTGGGCGTTCTTGAGATTCTGATGGAAGTGCAGTGTGGATGTTCCACTCCGACGTCACCCTGAGGTGTCCTGAGAGGATGGTGGAGGTGTAGTATGGAGGATGCACCCATTCGTCACTCTGGGCGTGTCATGAGGGGCTGGTGGTGGTGTAGTGTGGAGGTTCCACTCTTAACTCACCATGGAGTGTTTCGTGATAGGTTGTTGTAGGTGCGTTGAGGTTACACTCTCACGTGACACTGGGCTTGTCATGAGTTCTGTTGGATTTGCGTTGTGGAGGTTTCACTTTCACGTCACACTAAGCTTCTCATGAGAGTCTGGTGATGTAGTATTACAGGCTGCACTCTCACGTCACTTTGGGAGGGTCAAGGGAGACTTGTTGAAGTGTAGCGTGGAGATTCTACTCTCTTGTCACCTTGGGCGTGTCATGGGAAGCTGATGGAGATGGAGTGTAGAGGTTCGACTGTCACATCACCCTAGACGTTTATTGAGAGGCTGCTGGGCGTGCAGTTTGAAAGTTTCAGTCTCACATCACCCTGAGATGTGAAGAGAGGCTGGTATCCGGATGTGCAGTGTGGAGGGTCAATCTTTCTTCACGTTGGGCGTGTCATGAGAGGCTGGTTGAGGTGTAGTGTGTCATGAGATCGCTGGTGAATGTGCATTGTGGAAATTCATTATGACTTCATCCTTTGCTTATCATGAGAGAATGTTAAAGGTGCATTATGAGGTTCAGCTATCATGTCACACTGGGAGTGTCTTGCAATGCTGGTGGCGGTGTAGTGTGGAGTGTCTTCTACCACGTCACCCTTGGAGTGTCTTGAGAGTTTGATGGTGATGTAGCGTTGATGTTACACTCTCACATAACACTAGTCGTTTTTGCGAGGCTGGTGGAGGTGCAGTGTGGATGTTCCACTCTCCCGTCACCCTGAGGTGTCACGAGGGCCAGGTGGAGGTGGTGTGTGGAGACTGTATATTTTCTTCATGAGGGTCATGTCATGAGAGTCTGTTGGTGGTGTAGTGTGGAGGTTCCACTCTCAACTCACCACAGAGCGTTTCATGAGAGGCTGGTGAAGGTGTATTGAGGAAGGTATACTCTCACGTCACACTGGGCATATCAAGAGATGCTGGTGGATGTGCGTTGTGGAGGTTTCACTCTTATGTCACACTGGGCTTCTCATGAATCTGTTGGATGTGTTATGTTACAGGTTGCACTTTTCCCTCACTCTGGGAGGATCATGAGAGACTCAATGAAGTGTAGTGTGGGCATTGTACTCTCTCGTCTCTTTGGACGTGTTAAGAGAAGCTGATGGAGATGTAGTGTGGAGGTTCGACTTTCAAATCACCCTAGACGTTTCTTGATAGGATGCTGCAGGTGTGGTGTGAAAGTTTCTCTCTCATGTTAAGTGAGGCCGGTAGAGTTGCAGTGTGGAGGAGGTTCCAATCTTTCTTCACGATGGGCGTGTCATGAGAGGCTGGTAGAGGTGTAGTATGGAAGACTTAGTCTCATGTCACTGACTGTGTAATGAGAGGCTGGTGGAAGTGCATTGTGGAGGTTCCATTTTGACGTCACCCTATATATATTATGCGAGCTGGTAAAAGTGCATTATGGAGGTTCAACTCTCATGTCACACTGGGAGTGTCATACGATGCTGGTCAAGGTTTAGTGTGCATGTTACACTCTCAGATCCCCCTGGGTGTTCTTGAAATTCTGGTGGAGGAGTGTGGATGTTCCACTCTCATCTCACCCTGAGGTGTCCTGAGAGATTGGCGGAGGTGCATTGTAGATGCTGGGCTCGTTACGAGAGGCTGGTGGTGGTGCAGTGTTGGGTTCCATTCTCAACTCACCATGGAGCGCTTCCTGAGAGGCTGGTGAAGGTGTGAGAAGGTTACACTCTCACGTCATACTGGGCGTGTCATGAGCTCTGGTCGATGTTCGGTGTGAAGGTTTGAATTTGACGTCACACTTGCCTTCTCATGAGAGCCTGGTGGAGTTGTAGTGCTACAAGTTGCACTCTCACCTCACTCTGGGAGGGTCAAGAGAGAGACTTATTGATGTGTGGTGTGGAGATTCCACTCTCAAATCACCCTGGACGTTTCTTGAGAGGCTGCCGGAGGTGTGGTGTGAAACTTTCTCTCTCACGTCACCCTGAGATGTCAAGTAAGGCTGGTGGAGGTGCGGAGTGTAGCTTCCAATCTTTTATGACGCTGTGCGTGTCATGAGAGGCTGGTTGAAGTGTAGTGTGGAAGATCTAGTCTCAAGTTACTGGGTGTGTTATGAGAGGCTGTTGGTTCATTGTGGAGGTTCTACTCTGACGTCACCCTCTGCATGTCATGAGAAACTGGGAAAGGTGCATTATAGAGGTTGAACTCACACGTCACACTGGGAGTGTCATGCGATGCTGGTGAAGGTTTAGTGTGGAAGGCCTAGTCTCATGTCACCCTGGGAGTGTCTTGAGAGGCTGATGGTAATGTAGTGTGGATGTTACACTCACATCACCCTGGGCGTTCTTGAGAGGTTAGTGCAGGTGAAATGTTGAAATTTCACTTTCACGTTACCCTAAGGTGTCATGAGAGGCTGTTGGAGGAGGAAAGTGAAAGTTGCACTCTTTCTTTCCGCTGGGCTTGCCATGAGAGGCTGGTGGTGGTGTAATGTGGAGGTTACGCTCAACAGACTACAGAGCGTTTCATTAGAGGCGTATTAAGGAGTTTACACTCTCACGTCACACTGGGCGTGTCATGAGATGCTGGTAGATGTCCGTTGTGGATGTTTCACTCTTTCGTCACACTTGACTTCTCATGGGAGTCTGGTGGAGGTGTAGTATTACAAGTTGCTCTCTTATGTCACTGGCTGGTCATGAAAGATTTGTTGAAGTTTAGCGGGGAGATTCTATTCTCTTGTTACCTTGGTCGTGTTAAGAGATTCTGATGGAATTGAAATGTGGAGGTTCCACTCTCACATCACAGTGGACGTTTCTTGAGAGGCCCTAGGAAATGCGGAGTGAATTCTCACTCTCACTTCACCCTGAGATGTTATGAGAGGCTGGTGGAGGTGTAGTGTGGAGGTTGACTCAACTCACGATGGAGCTTTTCATAAGAGGCTGGTGGAGGCGCATTGAGAAGGTTACTATCTCACGTCACACTGGGAGTGTCACGAGATGCTGGTGGATGTGCGGTGTGGAGGTTTCACTCTCACATCATACTGGGCTTTTCACTCTCACATCACTCTGGGCGAGTCAGGAGAGAATTGTTGAAGTGTAGTGTGGAGATTCTACTCTCTTGTCACCTTGGGCGTATCAAGAGAAGCTGATGGATATGTAGAGTGGAGGTTCCACTCTCACATCAGCCTTGACGTTTCCTAGAATACTGCTGGAGGTGCAAAGTGAAAGATTCACTCTTACGTCATCCTGAGAAGTCAAGAGAGGCTGGTGGAGGTGCAGTGTGGAGGTTCCAATCTTTCATCACGCTGGGCGTGTCATGAAAGACTGGTTGAAGTGTAGCATGCAATATCTAGTCTGAAGTCACACTGGGTGTGTCATGAGAGGCTGGGGCAGGTGTATTGTGGAGATTCCACTCAGATATCACCCTGTGCATGTCATGAAAGACTGGTAAAGGTCCATTATAGAGGTTCAAATCTCACGTCACACTGGGAGTGTCATCAGATGCTGGTGGAAGTTTAGTGTAGCTGAACAGCGTACACTCTCACATCACCCTTGGAATGTCTTGAGAGGCAAATGGGGATGAAGTGTGGATATTACACTCTCACATCATCCTGGAGTTTCTTGCGATGCTGGGGAGGTGCAGAGTGGATGTTCCACTCTCACGTTACTCTGAGGTGTTCTGAGAGGCTGTTGGAGGTGGAGTGTGGATGTTGCACTCTTTGGTAACGCTGGGTGTGTCATGAGTTGGAGGTGTAATGTTACAGGCTGCACTCAAACGTCACTCTGGGTGGATCGAGAGAGTCTTGTTGAAGTGCAGTGTGGTCATTCTACTCTCTTGTCACCTTGGGCGTATCAAGAGAAGCTGATGAAGATGTAGTGTGTAGGTTTGACTCTCACATCATCCTGTTCGTTTACTGAGAGGCTGCTGGAGGTGCAATGTGAAAGTCTCACTCTCACTTTGCCTTGAAAAGTCAAGAGAGGTTGTTGGAGGTGCAGTTTCGAGTTTCTAATCTTTCCTCACGCTGGGCGTGTCATGAGAGGTTGGTTGAGTTGTAGTATGGAAGATGGAATCTCAAGTCACACTGGGTGTGTCATGAGAGGGTGGTGGAGGGGCATTGTGGAGGTCCCACTATGACGTCACCCTGCGCATGTCATGAGAGACTTTTGAACTTTCACGTCACACTGGGAGTTTCATGTGATGCTGGTGAAGTCTTAGTGTGGAGGGTCCATTCACACATCACCCTTGGAGTGTCTTGAAAGGTTGATGGTGATGTAGTGTGGATGTTACACTCTTACATCACCCTGGTAGTTTTTGTGAGGCTGGTGGAGGTGCAATGTGAAAGTTCTACTCTCACGTCACCCTGAGGTGTCGCGAGAGGCTTGTGGAGATGGAGTGTGGAAGTTGCACTCTTTCGTCACGCTGGGGGTATCAAGAGAGACTGGTGGTTGTGTAGTGAGGAGGTTCCACTCTCAACTCACCAGAGAGCGTTTCATGAGAGGCTGGTGAAGTTGTAGTGTTACAGGTTGCACTCTCACTTCACTCTGGGTGGGTAATGAGCGACATGTTGAAGTGCAGTGTGATTTTACTCTTTTGTTATCTTGGGCGTGTCAAGAGAAGCTGATGGTGATGTAGTGTGGAGATTCCACTCTCACATCACCCTGGACGTTTCTTGAGATACTGCTGGAGGTTTGGAGTGAAAGTTTTACTCACACGTCAACCTGAGATGTCAAGAGAGGTTGGTGGAGGTGCAGTGTGGAGGTTCCAATCATTCTTCACGCTAGGCGTGTCATGAGAGGCTGGCTGAAGTTTAGTGTGGAATATCCCGTCTCAACTCACACTGGGTGTGTCATGAGAGGCTGGTAGAAGTGCATTTTGGAGGTTTCACTCTGACGTCACCCTGTGCATGTCATGAGAGACTGGTAAAGGTGTATTACAGAGGTTCAACTCTCACGTCACACTGGTAGTGTCATGCGATGCTGGTGGAGGTGTAGTGTGAAGGGTCCACTCTCACGTCACCCTCGGAGTGTCTTTAGAGGCTGATGGTGGTATGGTGTGGATATTACACTCTCACGTCACCCTGGACGTTCTTTAAAAGCTGATGAAGGTACGGTGTGGAAGCTCCACGCTCACGTCTCCCTGAGGTGTCCGGAGAGGTTTGTGCAGTTGGAGTGTGGGTGTTGCACATTTTTGTCATGGTGGGCGTGTTTTGAGAGGATAGTGTAGTGTGGAGGTTCCACTCTCAGCTCACCATTGATGAAATAAGTGGTACAAACTGAGAAAATACACAGTAAAAGATGCAAACAGTGAAACGTGACATAGTAATTGGTACAAACAGTTAGAGTGACACACAAAGTGATGCAAGCACTGAGGAGTTACAGAACAAGTGGCGCAAACAGTGAAACATACACAGTAAGTGCTGCAAATAGTTTGGAGTGACACAAAAAGTGATGTAAACAGTAGGACTTATACAGTATATGGTACAAACATTGAGAAATGATACAGTATTTGACACAATCAGTGAGAAGTGGCACAGTAATTTGTAAAACAATGAAATGTGACAGAATGAATAATGCAAACAATAAGGGGTGACGCAGTAAGTGGTGCAAAAGTGAATAGTGACAAAGGGTTGCAAACAGTGATAAGTGACAAAGTAAGTGGTGCAAGCAATGAGACGTGACGGAGTAAGTGGTACAAATAGTTAAAAGTGACAAAGCAAATAGTGCAATAGATATAAAGTTGCACAGAACGTGGTATAAACAGTGATAATTGACAGAGTAAGAGGTAACACTGAAAGCTGCGCAAATACTTAGAGGTGATACAAAAAGATGCAAACAATGAGGAGCGACTCACTAAGCGGTGCAAACGGTGAGAAATGAGAGAATGTGTTGCAGACAGAAATGTAAAACAAAGTGATGAAAACGCCGAAGAGTGACGCAGTAAGTGACACAAACATCAAGATAAGACACACGAAATGGTGCAAACAGTGAGAAGTGACAGTAAGTGGTGCAAACACAGAAGTAACACAACAAAGTGAGAAATGCTATGGTAAATGGTGCAAATAGATAGAAATGGCACAGTGATTGGTGCAAACAGTAAGAAGTGACATACAAAGAGATGCAAATAGTAGGGAGTAAAGCAATAGGAGATGCAAATAGTAGGGAGTGAAGCAGTAAGAGATGCAAACGGTGAGAAATGACGTGGTAAGTGATGCAAATATTGAGGAATGATACATTTGTTACAATAGCTGTGCATCTTGTCCGCTCATGATAACCCGGCAGGATGAATCAAAGAGAAGACAGTCCTCAACATCTTATATTCTCGCAACAATCCAACAACAACATAAAGCACATCTTGTGGCCAAACCCAGCATGACAACAAAACAACATAACTTTGCGTAAATAAAACTAAAATGAATGAATTAATATCGTTACATCCTCTTTTTTTCTTTTTTTCAAACTGTACATGCATACAAAATATATACAAGAATCAATGGCAAAATGTTTACAGTTACATCTAATAAACAGTGACATAATCAGAAACCCTCCTCGGAGGCTTGACACGCCTCCCTAACCTAGTTCTAAGCACGTTGTCATTCATTACTGAAGTACCGGGGTTACTGACATGGTACTTCTGTTTCTGAACATAATCGTGAAGGCCTTCCTCTTTTACGTTAGCATCACTACTGGTCTTATCCTCACCTGACACCACTTGCACTATTCTTACTGGAGACTCACTTACATGAACTCATGTGACACCTATTCCTCCGTAGTATTCCACCATCCTCCGTTTCTACCTCACGTGACTTGGCATTTAACTGTTTAGTTACAGTTCCCTTCGTCCATCTTTTAATCCAAGCCTATATGGTGTAAGTCTGACAGTAACACCTTCACAGGGAGGTCATGAGCTTTGACATTGTAATAAGATGCCTGTTTATTTTGTAAACATTTCAGTTTATCTACCTCATTCTCTGTAAGTTTACTCTCTAGCTTCAGTAAATTTTCTACAATAGATACAATAGTTTTTGTTCTCCTACACATCATTTTTGAACAGGGTTTGTTGTCTTGCCCAGCGTTGGCGTGTTTCTACTGTTCAGAAGATCAATATTATGAACAGTCTCTCAACATATTGAGACAGCAGACTCAACATAGTTGGCAGCAGACTCAGCATATTTGACAGCAGACTCAACATATTTGACAGCAGACTCAACTTTACCATTTGCCTTGCTGTTGTAAGGCGAGATGGTCTTATGGCTGATTCCCCATGTACTGGTGGACTTTGACATTGTTTCTGAGATCATTTGAGGAACATTATTATTTACCATTTCTTCAGGAATACCATATCTAGTACAGTGCGCCTTGATTTTAGTAACAACAGAGTAAGCAGTCGTGTCATACAGTCTATCAATCTCCCAAAAGTTAGAAAAATAACATACAGTTATGAGGTAATACTTGCCATTCAGTTCAAACAGATCAGTGCCTATCTTTTTCCAAGGTCTGCTAGGAAGCTCATGCCTCATTAGTGTTTCATTTGCAGGAGATATTTCATAAGACAATTCATCCCTCATTTCAAAAGATGGTGCAACAACACCAGGTAGTTGAGATTTCTTATCAGGCCAACCATATTGAATAACACTTCTCAGAGTCTGCAATGAGTTGTCCCTTTTCGGTTCTTGCTTAGCTAAGTTTATCCTATCACCAGCCATTGTTAGAAAAGTAACAGCATAAATTTCTTTAAACTCCTCATCGGAGTCCCCATTTTGAACAATTAAGTAGGCTCTACTTAATGTTCAGCATTGAACATTTAGGTTCCCTTCACGTACCTTACTTGTCGCTACGTGCCCCATGAGACTAACCTCAGCCATACAAAATTAACGTTTTTTTCTGAGTGAGTTTTATTCGTACCCCAGCACATCTTGCTAAAAACTTACTCATAAACACTGTCCCTGGAACCATGTTGACCGTCCGCCACACACGAGGATGCTAGAGTAACAACAGGAGGGTCGTAGACAATCAGGCCGTGGCTCCACCACTGCCGACCCAACACCCTCACCACACCTCTATATTCGTCGCTGGCGTGCGTGCGTGCATCCCGCTGCCACCATGTTGCAATAGCTGTGCCTCTTGTCTACTCAATAACACATAAAGTGCCTCTTGTGGCCAAACTCAGTATTAAAACAGAACACAATAGTTTTGCGTAAACATAACTAAAATGAATAAGATATTTTAACAACAGCAAGTGGTCGAAACAGTGAGAAGTGAGACGGCAAGTGGTGAAAACAGTGAGAAGTGAGACGGCAAGTGGTCAATAACAGTAAGAAGTGACACAGTAAGTGTTGCAAACAGTCATAATTGAAACAAAGAGGGATGGAAACAGTGAGGAGTAACGCAATAAGTGGTAAAAACAGTGAGAAGTGACACAATAAGTGATGCAAACAGTGAAAAGCGACACAATAAGCAGTGCAAACAGAGGAAAGTGACACAGTAAATGATGCAGAAAGTAATGAGAGATCAGTAATTGTTGCACATAGCGAGAAGTGACTGTAAGTGATGCGGACAGAAGTAATACAGTAAGGTGTGAAAACACTTAGAAGTGACGTAGTAGATATTGCAAACTGCGAGAAGTTACACAAAAAAGTGTGCAAAAAATAAGCAGTGATGCAAGGACTAGTGTAAACAGTAGGAAGTGACACAGTAAGTGGATGCAAACAGTTAGAAGTGACACATTGACTGTTGCGAACAGTGAGGAGTGACATGGTAAAAGTTGTAATCATTGAGAAGTGAAGCAGTATGTGGTGGAAACAGTGAAGTGCCACAGGAAGTAATGCAAACAGCGACAAGCGACACAGTAAGTGGTGAAAACACCACTTACTGACACAAGAAGTGGATTAGACACTGAGAAGTGACACAGTAAGTGGTACAAACAGATAAAACGCGCAAAGTGAGTATCGCAAACAGTTAGAAGTGGCATGCAAAGTGATGCAATTAATGAGGAGTGACGCAGAAAGTGGTGCAAACAATAAGAAAGGTACAATAAGTGATGTGAACAGTGAGAAATGACAGTAAGTGATGCGAACAGTGAGAAATGACAGTAACTGGTACAAACAGTTAGATGTGACACAAAATTGACGCAGAAAATAATGTAAACAGTGACAAATGACACAATAAGTGGTGAAAAGAGTGAGAAGTGAGACAGTAAGCGATTCAAACGGTAAGAATTAACACAGTAAGTGGTGCAAACCGTTAGAAGAGGAAAACTGAAGGAAACAGAAAGGAGTAACGCAGTAAATGTTGCAAATTGTGAGAGGTGACAAAGTAAGTCGTGCAAACAGTAATTAGTGACACAATCAGTGGTGCAAGCAGAAATTAGTGACGCAGTAAGAGGTGCAAATAGCGGGAAGTGACAAAGTAATTGGTGAAAGCATTTAAAAGTGACAGCCAATGCAAAGTGTGACAAATGACACATAAAGTAGTGCAAAAGATGAGAAGTTACAAAGTGATTGGTGCAAATCGTTAAAAGTGACGGCCAGAGCAAACGGTGACAAATGACACAGGAGGTAGTGCAAACAATTAAAAGTGACACAGTATGTGGTGCAGATAATGAGACATGACATAGTAAGTGGTGTAAATACAAACTGTGATGGGGGACATAGTAAGAGGTGTAGACAGTGAAAAGTGACACAGTAAGTGGTGCAGAGTAAGCAGTGATAGAGTAGGTTATGCAAACAGTGATAAGTGACACAATAAGTAGAGCAAGCAGTGAAAAGTAACACAAGAAATGATTCAAACAGGAAAAAATGACCACCAAATGATGAGAACAGGTAAAACTGACAGTAAGTGGCGTAAACAGTTAGAAGTGACATAGAAAATGATGCAAATAGTGAAGTAACTTAGTAAGTCGTGCAAACAGTGAGAAATGACAGTGATACAAACAGTGAGAAGTGACACTGTAAGTGGAGCAAACAATTCGAAGGGACACATAAAGTGAAACAGACACTGAGGAGTGACGCACCAAGTGATGCAAACAGTAAGTCTGCGAACCGTGAAAAGAAACAGTAAGTTGTGCAAACAGCAAGAGCTGACACAGTAAGTGGTGCAAACCGTTGAAAGTGAAGAAAGTAATGGAAACAGTAAGGAGTAACGCAGTAAGTGATGCAAATAGTGAGAAATGACACAGTGAGAAGTGACACAGTAAGTGGTGCAAACAAATAGAAGTAACACATTAATTGATGCGGACAATAGGGAGTGACGCACTGAGTGATCCAAACTGTGAAAAATGACAGTAAGTCTACAAATCGTGAAAAAAGACAGTAAGTGGTGGAAACAATTAGAACCGACACGGTAAGTGGCGCAAACCGTTTCAAATGACACAAATAGTGATGGAAAAAGGTAGGAGTTACGTAGTAAATGATGGAAACAGTGAAAAGTGAAACGGTAAAGTAGAGCAAACAACAAGAAGCTACATAATAAACAATGCAAACAGTTAGAAATGACACAGTAAATGGTGCAAACAGTGAGAGGTTACACAATAAGTGATGCAAGCAATGAAAAGTAACACAGTAAGTGATACAAACAGTGAGAAGTGACACAAGTATAGAGACAAGTAGAAGTGACACAGTAAGTGATGCAGACATAAGGACAGATAGCCTGAAGAAAGGTATGATACAGAGGTATGAGCTTGTGTTGACCTAAGATCTGCTGGTTTTACAGGAAGACAGAGGAAATGAACAGACAATATTAGAAAGTCTGTTGGAAAGGGAGGTGTTGGTACATACAAATGTGCTCAATCAACACCGATGATACGGTCATGTGGAGGAACCCATCGGGATCACTTGAAGATTCGCCCGCACCTCCTCTCTCCAGTGATTTCCTAGGCTAAAATAAGTTTTGTTTATTTAGGTAAAAATAAGGCAGTATCCGAAACTCGCTTCACCTAGCTTAGAAAAAAGTTGGAAGAGTTGGGGGGCGAATCTTAACGTGATCCATTTCTGCATAACTACCACCACAATGAAGAAAGATTACTCTCTGGTGTTTGAATAATAAATTGATTTCTATTTTTCATCCGAACATGAAGAATTGTAGATTACAGACAGCTATGTGCCACATCAAATATTTGAACTATCTTAAATATTCTCATTGGAATACTCATATCAAAACTTACTTCATATTTGTTTTCTCGATCTGCATAGGAAAATAAGGCAGAGTTTGATATAAACATTCATTTATTATTGTCATCGCTTGTATAAAATGATTAATCTTACAAGTACAAAAAGCACCACCACTCCAACAGTACTAAATCCATTCGAACACAAAACTGATTGTTGCGGATGTAAAATAGGTCTAATCAGAACATGAATCACTGGATGACAGGAAAACACTGTAAGCAGGTTTGAGCTCATACATCTAAAGTAGGCTCTTTGAACCTTAACACGATAGCGGAAACAAAGTACATAAATCAGCACGATGCACTGACGAGCACTCGAACAATGTGAGGAGAGGGACCGGTGTGGATACTGAGCTGCTTTTCTCGTCAACTATGAGAACAAGGGGAGATGACAGGAAACCTTCTTTAAAGGCGTAAATGAAACAAGTCAATCGAAAACCTAGGGTTCTGATTTAATCTATTTCTGCCTCAAGAGTTGGCAGATTTTATAAGAACATCCATCTCTCTCTCTCTGTCTCTCACATACACACACACAAACACCACACACACACACACACACACACACACACACACACACACACACACACACACACAGAAACACAATCAATAAAAGA
>JAUUDZ010318584.1:0-16258 GCA_032361705.1 Panulirus versicolor | reverse complement strand
GGCATGTGAAACATCTGGGGTAAACCATGGAAAGGTCTGTGGGGCCTGGATGTGGATAGGGAGCTGTAGTTTCAGTGAATTGCATGTTTTAGTGCATTGCACATAACAGCTAGAGACTGAGTGTGAACGAATGTGGCCTTTTTTTTGTCTGTTTTCCTGGTGCTACTTCACTGAAGCAGGGGGCAGCAATACTGTTTCCTGTGGGGCAGGGAAGTGCCAGGAATGGATTGAAGGTAAGCAATTATGAATATGTACGTGTTTATATGTATTTGTCTGTGTATGTGTATGTATATAAGTTGATATGTATATGTATGGAAGTACAAGTTTGTCAAAGAATTTCTCCATCCAAGGGTCCATCATTTCCCTGCTACTGGAAATAGCGCAATCTTGAGTCTGAAGGAGTCCCTTCAGATAGGTCCAAGGATGATTTAAGAATGATGCTAAAATGTATACATTTATTTTTCATACTTAATTGCTGTTTCCTGCCATGCATTATCTTCATACATGTTTCCTCTTTTAGATAATTCAATACAAGAAGGGAAGGGTTTCCAGCTCCCTACTCCTGCCCCCTTAAGTAGCCTTCTATGACATACAGGGAATAAGGAGGTAGAATTCTATCTCCCCTACGTCATGATCATATATAAACTCATATAAAGGCATTATCAGCTTCCATGTGTTTGTGGTTACAACTTGAGGGAAAAGTAACCTAAACAAAGATCTTTGATTGGAGTACAATCTCAATGAAGAACTCACTCCAAAGGAGCTCATCCTTTCCTGCAATTGCAAATGAGCTTTGGAGCTGCATGTAGGTGTTACCAAACTCCTACTGATGGGTGCACAAGCAAAAATCACCTTCAATGAGGCTTTAATATCATTGATATATGGAACAGAGTACTGGTTTGTCAAATATCTCAATTCTAGAGTACCTAACCAACGTTTTTACTGATCTTGAGAGCCCTTCCCACCACAACCTTATTCATTATTCAAGGATAAACAAAACTGCTCCAGATCTTATTCTGCTAGTTTTATTGTGTTCTTAATAGAATACACAACCCTTGAAAAACAAATATATGATATCATCATGTTGGGCCAGAAATATAAACTAGAAATATATTCCTGCAAACTATGTATATGCAATAAAATTTGTATTTATGAGCAACAAAATCACCTAGGTATATATTCATACATATATATATATATATATATATATATATATGTCTTTTTTCAATTAATAATACTACATTCAGAATAAAAAGGGGCATGTCTGGGATCATTATTTTTTTACCTTTAATAATAACGCCTGGATGTACATTTAGTGAAGTCCTTGACCCAAGTACCATAATAAATCGAACTGTAAAATATCAAAAGCAATATGATATTATAGGCTTAGTGGGGTGCCTAGAACCAAAGCAATATTTGTGGTCTCCTCATACTCTAAAAAATCATTTACATTCATAAACACTATGATAATATCAAGATTGGCAGGACCCCTGGGAGGTTAAGGCCCTAGTCAAGGTGATGTATGCATAAATTTGGGACTAGTCAAAAATCAAATCAAGAGCAGGGAAGACTGAAATTTTGGAAAAATGTGGTTAACATGAAAAGGGTGAAACAATTCTAAAGTCAAAAGAACCTACAAAAGTCTCATCTAACTTATAACAGCAGGCCTGATTTACCATAATATTCAATATCTTAACTGATAATCTATGAACACTATAAGAGTCATCTGTTGCATGCTGTTACGTGGTGAAGAATTAGTGCTGAAAGTAGTCTTTGTACTGAAAACATTTGTGTGTACATAAGCCCTCAAAACAATAAAGCTTGATGTTAATATGACTAACATTTTTCAAATAATATTTTCAAAACTTTTGTTGATTTCTAAAAGTTTCACTTATTTTTACATCAACTCCCCATTTTCCTTGGTCTTAATTCTTCAGAGTCTCCTTCATTATTGTCTTATTTACCATCATAGAAAAAATAATTCTGTTGCATCCTCCACAGGGTACAATATTATTACAAAATTTACAATTAGAGACAGAGGTGGTGCCCATTAACTATAAAATTACCAATAAATGAGCAGAAGAACAATTAAACCAACACTTTCCAATTCTATACAATTCTTCAATCAGTGTTTATTTAGAATATCTACATTGCATTAAAATGATAAAATTGTATCATATCTCTTTCTAATATATCACCCAGTTTGGCTGTCTGGTCCACTGCGAATATTCTACATTATTGTGAGAAATCAGTTTCAATCAGTCTAGGCTTAGTTTTACTAAATTTCTTTGCCCAATTTTAAAAATACATAGAATTTCAGTCTTTATCCTATAAATCAAATGGCTGTCTAGTTGTCTTGTCGTTTTATAAATGTACTTCACTGGAAGCAATCAATTTCCACAATCTTGGCGACTTCCCTTTGTTCCCATGAGTTAACTACTAAGTTTCCTCGTCAAACCTTTCTAAGCAGGCTAGCAGAGCTCAAACGTAACCTAACAGCCCAACCCAGACTCCCACTGAAAAATGATAGCACGCTTTGCAGTGTTCTATTCAAAGGTCTAGAAATGTGATTAAACAATATATATGTGATAACTCATAATTTGAAAATCTTGCATCAAGTTTATAAACTTAACCAGGAACTGGATACTTTGGTTATTTCACTGCCACTAGTACTCAAATATGTCTAAATCCACTAAACTGTTTAGTCTGAGTATTCAAAATGTATCACATTTTCAATTTTCATTCATCTACGATAAAGTTCTACGGTTCAGACCATCTTACGTACAAAACTAAATGCAATTTGTTTCCATTGATCTTAGCCTAGTTTGACTTTTTCAATCTAAGTTAACGAACTTGGCATAACTTGACTTAAGGACCCTTTGTTAATGTTAACCTAAACTAACCTTTCATAACTCAACACCCTAACTAACCTATTCTCCCTTGGGATTATACTAAAATTCTAGTCATTCTGTTGTACTTTCAGGGCAATATCATCAAGGAAATCAACACCTTTCTGAAAAAAGTTCAATGTTTAAGTTTAATGACTGGGAAGATATGGGTTGAATTGGGTGAATCGTTCTCCTCTCACACAACAAACTAATAAGGATGCAGTATTGTAACAAATATGTATGGTAATTTTTTTCTTTGTGCCACTTTATTCTTGGATTTCACTTCCTATAAATGTTTAGCATTATATTTTGGAAAGTCAAGGAGCTATAGAGGAAATTGAGTTAATCAGGTCAGACTGATTAACTTTGGTTACAAAAAAAAAAAAAATCCAAACCAAAGAAACTGAATTTGGACACAAAAATCACAGTTCCCTCAAAGTTCAGATTAAAACTGACGGTAATCTTGATGCTTTGCTAAAACTTTTCTTCCTCAACTGAAGTCAATACATCAACAATAACATCAACAAGAACAAACAACTACCACTGGCTTTGCATTGTGCCTCCAGCCACAACCCCATGGTCAGCAGGACCCGAGGAGTAGCAATTACATCACCAGCCATCCCTGACGGCCATCTCCCAGCAGGAGGATGGAGAAAACCGTGAGTTCCGGCAGAGGATCTTACCATAACAAAATAAGCCGTGAGTCACGGTCGGCTAGACACAGTCGTAAATTCCATTCTGTTATGATAATCTAAAAAAAAAAAGAAGTTTTGATTGCCATGATCTTTGTATATAAGATTCAATCAAATGTATGATATATCTATCTTATAAACTCCACATACTCACTGGTCTCTCGGATAAAGAAGACGACCGGTTATTGTAGAACTATCGCAAGTCTCGTGCACCTTAGCCATTAGCAACCACTGCCTGGTGCACACTTGATGGCGAACAATATCATGTATATGTTACTTACTCCTCAAAAAAGGGCAAAAAATTATATCATACACCTAAACCGTGTGATCTTTAATGTTTTTCCCATCTTCAATTCGTACGGATTACAGAGTGAATACAGTAACTAAATATCACTGGACACCATTTTTGTTTTAACATATATTTATATATCTATACGCCCAATATACTGACAAACATGATTTTATTGTTCTTGATGTTCGTAAGAAATAGGAGTTAGTCCCAATTCAGTAATTGGCAACACATTTATAGGTGGATCAAACGCTGTATGACGACGCTGGAGTTAAACGTTATTTCTTTTGATTTTGTGATATCTGGGAATGACCACACCATAAACAAATTTAGGAGCTATTCACTTGGCACATCCCTTACATGTCCTGTCATCTCACACACCACCTAAATTCAGTAATAAAATACACATCTAAATAAGTTCTACTTCGTGAATTTCGGCACTCATTTGGCATCTTGAATTGTAAAATGCATAATATAGAATTAAGAGCACAAAAAAGGCATAACCATAATGATAATGATAATTATTATACAGTAACCACTGATAGTGCAACAACTTTGTGCGTTGCTGATCATAAAATGTGTTACAGCTATTAATTCTATAGCATATTACGTGCGTTGACTTCACTAGTTTAGGGGTCTTCTCCAAGGTTGACATTTGCTCCTCGTCAGGAGGTTCTTGGTGATGTTGATAGACCATTTGCCCCTCGTCAGGAGGTTGTTGCTGATCTTAATAAACCAAGTTGTAGGCAGCCAATTTTGTGTTCTGCAATGGTTCCCAAACTCACGGGCGTGACCCAAATGAGGGTCGCAAGGATTTTACTTTTTTTTTTTTTTTTACGGTAGGGATACCAGTTAGGTACAACTCAGCAACAAGGCCGGGCCTTAACTGATATATAGAGAGGTTGTAGCAACCAGTTCTGTCTCTCAATAACGTGTTATATTCCTGGCGACGACCTGACTTTGTGGCATTTCACTGCGAGTAATCTTACCTAAACTGATGATCCCCAGAGAAATTATTGTGGTCGCCCAACCTACGTTCACAACTATAATATTATCCCGTGACATCCATACTCGATGTTCGGCAGTGTCAAATTAAAAGATGCCGCCATGTTCGGCAGTGTCAGATTAAAAGATGCCGCCATGATTATAAATCACCGCACTCTTCTCATAAGAGCCGCTTGTGGTCCACCAGCATAGAGAAAGGTCAGAGCTTGGAACATTCCACTTCGATGACCAGACTTTCCTGCTTTTTATATACCCGGGTATCACCTCAGGAAATCAGTCAAGCAGTTGGCTCACTCGTTCTAGACAAGTGCACCACTCCAGTACCAGAAGTCTTGGCGATGTGACAGCAAGACACAAGATGCCCTCTGGGCGCCTCCAACATCGGTAATAGTCCCAACGTAACTCCTGACGTTTCATCTTCCTCTTAAGTTTCATTGTAGAGCCTCATCTCTGACGCCTACCATAACCAGCATGTAGGCTCCAGTGCCAAGACCATCTCTTATTCCTCACCCTACCAAAACTGACCCCTCCTTCCCCACTAGAATACTACACCTACAATAGCTCATGGCCCCTGGGCTCTCACCTTCTGTACCTTAATCAATAAAGCAATGTTGCTGTTTAATGTATTTCCACACATGAAAATGAGATGTTATAACATAATGCATTTACAGTTATTTATTAGAGAAATGATATTGGAAGGTCAAAATTTAAACCATTTTTACTGTTTCTAGTTACCATGACCATTTTTTCAGAGTTTTGCAGAAGGGATAACTTACATGTAGAATACACTAGCAAGCACTGTAAACCCTGAAAAACAATTATTTGCAATACAATACTGCATCATAAAAAAAATTAGTCATTCAAAAGATGCCTCAGGAAACAAGTATGAGGTTCATGAAAACAGTTAATCTCTCAAGCCACCCACAAATTTCCAAAGGTAAAAATTCTGATCAAATAGCAATGTTAAGGCCAGAATTTAATCAAGCAGACCCATGCAAGCCCTGCAGTAATGAAGAAACACTTGTATCATGCCCTTTTTTTGATGACTGAAGTGACATTTTTTTATATTTCTCTTGGATAATAACAAAAAGTAAATGTATTGATTTATTAGGAAAAACTATTTACAGAGTATATCAAATACACAGATATTAATATTTTACCAGTAAATATGAATTCAAGATGGTCATATGCTCTAAAATCTAAATTTAAAACCTAGAGTCCAAGTACCATCTTATTCATTTATCTATTTCCCAGTGTAGACCCATATATTTCATGCAAAATGTCCTACAACCTAATGCTATACTGTTATTTCCCTACAATGTGTAAATGTCTTTTCAAAAATTTAAGTTTTACCAAGTCACTTTACTTGCAAGGGAACTCTCCCTCTTTTTTGCATTCATTCTGACTTTACTGCACTTACCAATCAAACTACTTTGTTTATATAATGACTCCATCAACATTCCAGTCTTTAAGGCACATAATCCACCATACTCTCAGTGCAGTATAAAAGCACCATCAATATACCATGAAGTCATTCCTCAGAGGCCCTAAAGAAATCTGATTGCACTGGAATAAGCTTGTTTTCAATTACTTTGTCAAGTATCAACAAGTTGTATCTCTTTATGTTGTACAAGACACCAATTTGAAAAACAAGTAATGTATGTAGCAATACACAGTGTATAATGTATATGACAGCATCACCAACTAATCATACCACCTAGCTCCAATTTCTCTTGAACAATATTAACTACTTAACATCCTGTTCTGAGTATGGTCAATGTTCATCAAAATGTATCTGAAACTACTAGTCATTTACAATTTAAACTGGATTGAAAAGATTGTTTTTTATGGAAGCTCCAGCCATGAACAAAAGTCCACATCCGGGCAGAGCATTAACTGAAATATAGAAAGCTTAAAGAAAGGGGGGAAAAACACAAGAGAAAGTATTTACAAATTCTGAAGGAAGTGAAAAACCTGTCTTTAAAATGTATCACATTATAGCTACTGGAAAAGGCATGAGAGGGGAGAGAGTTCTAAAGCTTCGAGGTGTCAGGAAACAGTTTTCAAAATAGCCCACCCTTGAATTGTCAACAATCACAAATTACCCTTGTGATGCAGCACTTTGCCAAGTCAATATTGTGTGGTCTAGCTAATGATGGGGAGCAAAAACAAAGTAATACCTTTACAAGAGAGATAGTGAACCAACATTGTGGCATAGGGCAAATGGGTCAAGTTTCGTCTGCCCCACTGAGAGATCATGTCCAAGCTTATTGACGAAGTTGTCTCAAAAAGCAATGCACATCAAATGAGAGAAGTAGAATTGAAAGATGTGGAGGAATGCAATGCTGAGTATGACAGAACCTTCAGGGACACTGCTGTTGATGGAAAATGATTGATCCATGAACATATCTGCCCGAGAAAATAGATATGAAGGAGCAAAGTGAGGGAGGGGAGCTTAGAGATGAGACCCTGATGCCACACCCTGTCAAAAGCTTTGGATATGTCAAGGGTAACTACACAGGATTCCCCCAAATCTTTCAGGAATGATGATCCTATGTTAATAAGAAAGGAATATCGTCAAAGGATCTTGCATGCAGGAGCTATACTGATGATCAGAGAGAAGACTGCGATTCAAGATGACAGAGGATATATGAGTTGGGGAGAATTCAAAGACTTTGGAAATGGTAGATGTCAAAGCCACAGCATGATATTTCAAGGGGTTGGAACAATCACCCTTCCTAAAAATGTGATGAACTAACAAATGCTTCCAAGAAGGTAAAGTAATGGTTTTTACACAGAAACGGAACAGATGAGCGAGCATGGATGTAACTTCAGAGACAGATTCTTTCAATACATGATGATGGATGCCATCAGGACCATAAACCTTGCTTGTTTCCAGAGAGAGAAGTGCTTTTTATACAGTTTGAAAAGAGATTGTCATCAATGAAAAATTCTAGGTAATGATGATTTTACAGATGTAAAGTCTAAATCTGGAATTAAATAACCCATCATTAGAGAAGTAAAGGAAAGGTTTTGCTTCTTTTGCCCACTATCATATTAGAGATAACCCAAGTCTAGCAGAAACCAACCAAATTTAGCAGAAAAGTGCTTTCAAATTCTGAGAGCTCAGATACAGAAATTAAAATTTTCGTGGGGAACTGTATGTCTAGAATACACTGCTGCTGCTAACCATAAAACCTTCCAACTAACTGAGGATTACAGTTAGTCTTAATCCTAATGGCAGAAATTCCAAGCCAAAAGTTTTCAGGTTGTCTAGTAGGACAACCACTTTCCTAGAGCAAGAAATCATAATTTATGGTCAGTGTGCATCAGAATGTGTAGACTTGTAATGAGTCTTCAATGTAAGAACCCACAAAAAAACATTAACTTTAAGAAAATAATAAAGTGCTTCAATCACATTCATATATCCATTGATGACAAATCAACTGACCTACTGCTTATGACAAAGAAGAAATCAGACAAAGAGAGAGAGACACATATTGCTGACTCCACCTAAGTTAAAATTTCTTTCTTCCATTCACACAATTCATGTAATTTTTATAAAGCTACCTTACTTTTCTCAACTCATTTAAGTTTCTCAATCTTGAAGAAAATGTTGGCACACTTCATTTTAGAGTTTTGCAAATGTTGCCTTAGTCTCTCCTTTGCTCATTTGAGCCATAGCAGCAATTCGCACATCTTCACTTTGTAGCATTAACATGTTCATATTTCCCTGTAAAAGAAATGATTCCATTAAACTAAGAAACTAGCAAATGGATATCCTGACAAAAAACTAGCAGCTGTGGTAGCTCTACATTAAGGATGTGTGATATTACACATGGTATATAGATGACCATACAATTACATCACAACACTGACACCATAGTTGCAACATCAGACATGCAGCATTACATTAAGCAACTGGAACAATGGCTCACCCAGAACAGAATGTCTGCATCTCTACAAAAGTCTTCAGTCACTCTTTTAACCCCAGGCAAACACGAATCCAGCTCACACCGTCCAATCACCTTGAATTGACAGTCTTTCGCAATGAGTAAAACACCAACCATTCTAGGCATCACATATGAAACACACATGACATTCACTCCTTACACAAATACTATAAATACAAACGTAATACACAAATTAAATGACCTTTGAATACTAAATGGCATCAGATTTGGATGTGAAAATGAATCCCTCAACATCTTATTCAAACAATTCATCTGCCCCCCTGTAAACTATGCCCCACCTACCTGGTCTTCCACAATATCAAAAGCAGATATAATAGTGCTGCAAACCACAAAATAGTGCACTCAGAATAATCTCTGGCTGCCTAGCATCCACAAACGCCCGACCCCTTCACAATTAAACAAAGATCCTCCCAATATAGATCCATCCAAACGTGTAAGGCCCCCAGTGCTATTTAATAGCACTAGACGCCTCACATCCAAGGCATTTTTTA
Source organism: Panulirus versicolor (assembly GCA_032361705.1). Taxonomy (NCBI): domain Eukaryota; kingdom Metazoa; phylum Arthropoda; class Malacostraca; order Decapoda; family Palinuridae; genus Panulirus; species Panulirus versicolor. The sequence goes on along the minus strand of JAUUDZ010318584.1, from coordinate 6,919 downwards.
ACTAACCTTCAAGTAGATATAAGAAGCTTACCCCTGCCTCGCACAACAGTAACCTCTTCTTACAGATCTTACCTTCCCCAGCAAATTCACCACTTGCAAAATACATACACACGGATATAATCCAACAAGGACTAAATAACTGACCTCCCAACTCAATTTCAACCTCCAACTAACACCATCAAAATACATACACACCGAAATAACCTAACAAGGACTAAACCACTGACCTCCCAACTCAATTTCAACCTTCAACACATCACACATACACCCATCAGAAACAATATTTCCCAGACAAACTTGAGTCACACTCTGGATATAATCCATCATGACAACACTACACACATTTGTTCAATATATCCCAAGACCCCTCAAACCCAAATGCAACTAAAGAAGACACCGAGCACTTACTACTCAACTGCCCTGTTCTCTCTGCACACCAATGCAAACATACCATCACAAAACATTAAATCCTATGGTATTGAATGGTGGATGTGGCCTGCTTTCTGTGTGCTGCAAGAGCCTCATAAGGATAGATGGGACTCCTGGGGCAGGAAGTCAATAAGTAAGTACTGTACATGGAGGGAGTCTTACACTTGTGGGGCCCCATCTCTTGAGCATTCTTTACTATCAAACAACCCCTTAAATCTATATATGATGTCTGCGTTAACCATGTCTTCAGTCATTCTATTCCATTCATCCACCACTTTTATATCATAAAAGTATTTCTTTACATCCTATTTAAAAAGTTCTTACTTTATTTCATGTTATGTCCTTTGGTTGCTCTATCCTTGCATCTCTCAAAGAACTGTTTACTGTCCACATAATTTCTCTTAAAAACTTGAAAGTTGTGATCAGGACATTTCTTACACTTCTCTTTCTAGGTGGGTAAATATAAATCCTCTAGCCTTCTACACTTCTACACTTCTCTTTCTAGGTGGGTAAATATAAATCCTCTAGCCTTTGCCAGTAACTTAGCTCTTAATTCTGGCACCATCTATGTTGTCCATTTCTGGACCTTCTTTATTAGCTTTCTGTGCTTCTTTAGTTGCAATGACCAAACCTAAACAGCACATTCTAATTTTGGCCTTATGTAGGATATGAATAGCTTATTAAATATTTCCTTATCTTGAAAGCTATCCTGATATCTGGCAGGAGACAGCTTGTTTCCTTTATACTATTCTCCAAATATAGAACTCTAGTGACAGGTTTGGGATGATGTTGACTCCCAAATCCTTCTCACACACAGAATCCTGAAGCTTATTTGCAGCTAGATAATTATCACAGTGAGGCCATCTTTCACTTTGTCCCATTCTCGTTACTTTACATTAACTCATGCTGAATTTCGTCAACCATGTTTCAGACCAAGTTTGGAGTCTGTGTGTAAGTCCACTTGTAAGCTGATGCAATCTTTCTTGTTTTATACTTCCCTCGTGACCTTTGAATCATCTGCAAACACATTCAAGTTGGATTCCATACCTATAGGCAAGTCATTTACATAGATCAAGAAGAGGCTCCTCTAACATGTGACCTTTGTTCCCTCCTACTGAAAAATCTATAGTTATCAAATGAGTTTTCCACTTACTCCTGCCTGGTGATTCAGATTTTTAATCAGCCTTCCATTTAGTGTTGGGTTAAATGCTTTCTGGATGTCCATATACAAAGTCCATACAGAGTTCCCTTCTGTCCAGAAATGAGCTCACACTCTCATAGAACTAAAATTTGTTATGCATGACCTTCCCTTAAACCATACTGTCTCATTTAGTATTTTTTTCCTTTAAAAAAGTCATAAACATGCTTTCCATCTTTTTTCAGAACCTTACACACTAAACTTGCTACCATTCTGTACTTCAACAGGTGTTCCCAGTCTCCTTTCTCATACATAGGTATGACACGCCCTTTCCCATTCCCTTGGCACTTTGCCTTTATCCGGTCACATCTTTAGCATATATGGTAAAATTTCATCAGGAAAATGAGCCTTGATGGTTGAGGTAATTTCCTTTTCATATCTTTTCTAGATATCTCAGTGATTTCCAAAACTTCTTTCCCATTTCATCTCACTAGTGTTGAGGGTAAAGTTTCTTCAACTGTCAGAACATTTTTGAACATGTTATTCAGCTCCTCACATATCCTTGTCACTCTCTTCATTTTTTCCTGTAAAATCTTTAGCCTGATTGGCTGCTCCTTGACTGAAAACTAATTCCAAATGAATCTATAGAAAAATTTTAAATTTCTATCTGCCTTCCCCATGATATTCTTTTCTAAGATTCATTATTCCTCCTTTTTTATCCTGCTATGCTCATTCTGTGCATTTTTATACATTGCAAACACTGACTGGTTGGAGTGCTGTCTATGTATTCACCACTGAACATTTCGAATCTCCTTGCTTTTTGGCATCTTTTAAATCATTACTTTCACTTCCTTACCATTCCCTCTGTATTTGAGGCTTGAGGTACCCATGTCTCTACTCCTTCACTGTAAACTCAGAATCTCTCATCAAGATGCCCTGGTTTCAGGCACCTTAACTCCATTTTGTAATCTACACTATAAGAAATTATTGAGGTTTGTGTACTGTCCATAATTATATCTCCTCTGTATGTCCTAGCTCATCTCTCCTCTTTTAATGTCCTCATTTACCTCATATTCAAACATGAGCAATACATGATCACTTCTTCCTACTGGTGAATCATATATAATGTTCTTAATATCCATGCTAGTATCTGTGAAGATAAGATCGACCCATGATGGTGTATCAGTCCCTCTCATTCTAGTAAACTATGACATGTCGGTATAGGACATTTTCCTGCATACACTCTCAAAAACCTGTATCTCCAGGACTTTCATCATGATAATCCAAATACCCACATTCTATCTCAATATGAATAAAGTCCCCCATTATCAGTATATTACTATCTCTAAGAAGTGAGTGTTTCATTGCTTATGTACCATCATGACAGTTCCTTCACTAGTATCATTGCATATTTGTTCCTGATTGTTGCACTTCTTCTCCTCTGCAGTTACTTTTCTTACTATGCACTTTATAAATACATTCCCATTAAGTGCAGATATGCAGATATGAAAGTGTGCCCGTAAATGTTTACGAAAAAATAAAAATTGCCATGATACTGGTGTGAAAGCCTTTGTTCACTTTATCACATTGGAATGAAGCTGAGGATACGTAAGTGAACTGAAAGGTTGTATCACACTGATACATTCTGTGATACTGGGATGAGAATGATAATCATCTAAAAACATAGGAAACCCATGAAAATTTAAGGTATTATAGAATAAGCTACTTCATATTTGTATCAGTTACTTACCACATAATCTAGCCCTTCTTGGACAGAATGGTCTCGAGCATGTATCAAGGCCATTTTTGTAGTTTGAACAGCCACAGGAGATTTACTGGCAATGATAGAAGCCATGTCCAAAGCAGCTGTTAGCAAACTGGAAATATACAAAGATAATTCTTGCATCCCAAACATAAAGTATTCCAAAAAGTAATTCCTTACTGTATTCTTTCTTAAAACTTCAACTATACTTTTACTCATCAAAACTAAGCACTTACTTGAGTTTGAAGACTTATCTACGATTTACCATGTGTTACTTCTAAGCCAAGGTTGATAAAGATTACATTCACTGGCCATATACACCAAGGATACACAAGGTTCAATCTCACGTCTCTTTCTGGAAGAATTCTCACTGTAGTCTTGTTTTGGTTATAAGTTGATGTGCAAATAAATGCAACTATGAACATTGTCATTCTCTCATATTTCTTACTTTTCTAGATATCTCTCTGCCTATGTAGAGTACAGGCAAGTGACATAATGTACTGACCAAACATACCTAATTCTTCAACAAGTGGTTCAAGTGTTACTTTTCAGCTTTTAATATCACTAAATCTCTATATTGAGACATCAAAACCGTAAGTACAACTGCTTATTAGCATCTACTTCACTGGTCAAGAAAAACAAATGGGTACAAACAACAAATAAATTAAAAATAAAAACTAGTAAATTAATGAATAGAGATTATATAGAATTCATATACACAACAATCATTAGATGAGGTTATTCTTAAAGAACAAGCATTTCTATTTATATCTCCGATGCCTTTTCCTCTCTGTAACTCCTTCAAGAGGGTGTTAAAAGCAATAGAGTCTCTATAGCTAGTGAACTCCAGAGCCACTTCTTAGCCTTTAGTGCTTCATCCTTAACTGGTTAATGGCAGAGGCAAGTTTAGCGCAGTGTTTGCAGAGGCTCCTACCTAATGTTCTTACATATTATTTCTACCTCATGCTCCTACAAACTATTTCTACCTAATGCTCTTACCTATTTCTTCTGTCTATTAGTATTCAGCATTTACCTCTCCTTATCCACAAAGATTCTTGACACAAGGCCACACTTAAATGCTTCACTGGAAAACATCTTCCTTGCAGAAAATGACAACTCACGAACAAGACTCTCATTTCCTATAATCTTTGGAAGGCGCTGTAATGTTCCAACATCTGCTGCCAAGCCTGGGAACAAACCAATGATATGATTCAGTAATGAAATATCATGTATGTGCACAAATGCAAATCTTTATAATACACCTAACTGCCTTTCCAGCTTCACTGAGGTAACATCAACAACAAACAAACAACAGCCTCATATGTACACAACCAATCTCTGGCTAACATGTATAATGCACCATACCAAAACCAGAGCCTTCCACCCAAAGCCAGGCCTCACTCACTGCTCCCTAGTTTACATTAGCCACTTTGTATACTCCAATTCAGCTTGACACCATGTTTCTCTATCTTCTAAATAAGCACTGAATATTACACAATTTTGATAATATAAACCCTTAAAATGTCTAGTTGTTTCAATTTCCTACTCATTACATGAATGGTGACAGAACCTGCATGCTTATAACTCTTTCACTGCAGCAGTCCTAATATCCAAGGTATACTGTGTGTGGGTTATTCTTAATTATGAAAAAACACTCCATGAGTTCAATATTACAATTAACATGAAAGTGATTTTTTTATCACTGGTGATGATAAGGAAGAAAGAATATTTATGTATTCGCAGTGTGTCGCAGAAGAAGCAGTGTGCTGAAAATACATCCTCCTATGCAATTTCTAAAAGTTGGAAAAGAAGAAAGAGCCATGAAAGGAGAGCTCATTCTCTTCAAAAGTTCAAATGGGTAAATGAATGTGTGTGGATGAAACCAGAATAAGAAGTAGTATATTTGAGGAGATAAGCTCTGAGTTAAACTAAAGTCAAGAGGAAGGAGAAAAAATGGATTGGAAATTTCTTAAGGTTAAAGTCAGGTGGTCTGGTGTGAGTGTAAGCATTAAAGGAGTAACACTTCTGAGGTGCTTCTAGCTCTGCATTCTTACCTGACAGAATGGAGTCGAATGCAGTCTGACTTATAAACTCTTCCAGGCCAGCTTCCGAACTTGACCTGCTAACCCTATGCCACAATGTTGGTTCACTTTCCCTCTTCTACAGGTATTACTTTGGCTTTTGCTCCTGAGAACTGGCTGCTTGTGTGCCCCAAGCACTAGCTAGACAACACAATTCTTGGCAAGCTGCTGCATCAAATGATTAATGAGTGACCATTTGGCCATTGGCAACTCAAAGGTGTGTAATTTTGATACGTTTCTTTCCCAACACCTTGATGCTTTGGAAATCTCAGGTCTTTCCTAAGAGCTATGACTGACACATTTATAAAGACAGGTTTTTCACTTCCTCCAAAATTTGTAAACATTTTCCCTTAAATGTTCTTTTTCCCATTCATTAACCTCTCTATATTTCAATTACGGCCCGGCCCTGATGTAGACTTTTGTCTGTGACTGAAGCATTAAACATGAAAAAAAAAATCTGCTGAAGGAGCTGTAGAAGTGTGTGAAGAGTGTAAGTTAGTGAGCCCAAGAATGATAAGAGTATAAATATAGGTGGGTTATGAGAGGTATGTGACTGTTTGTGCCTATGCACCTGATGAGTGAGGAAGACTGCTGGGGGTTTAAGAAAGAGATGAATAAGTGTGTCAACAATTTTGATATGAAGGCCTGAGTATTAGTAAAAGGTGACTTAAATGAGAGTGAGTAATGTAGCAGCTGAGGGTACAATTAGTGGGCAGGGAGTAATCACTACTAAAAATGAAAATAGTGAAAAGCTTGTGGAGATTATTTCATACTTGATTGCCATTTCCTGCATCAGCAAGATAGCACCAAGAACAGACTAAGAGAGGCCACATTTGCTCACATCTATTCTCTAGATGTCATATGTAATACATCAAAGCCACAGCTCCCTCTCCACAGCCAGGCCCCACAGACCTTCCTATGGTATACCCCGGCCATTTCACATGCACTTGTTCAGTCCACTGAAAGCAAGTAGACTCCTTTATACCACATCATTTCAATTCCCTCTATCCTGTGCTAGCCTTTCACTCTCCTGTATGTTCAGGTCCTTGTTGCTCAAATTCTATTTCATTCCATGCTTCCATCTACAATTTGGTCTCCCTAATCTCTTTGTTTGTTCCCTCCTCTTATGACACATATATCCTCTTTGTCAAACTTTCCTCAATCACTGTCTCCACATGTCCAAACCATTTCAGCACACCCTCTACAGCTCTCTCCAGTTTTTCTCCATTCAAACTTGCCTCCCAATTTACTTGTCCCTCAACCCTACTGAACCTAATAACCTTGCTCTTATTTATTATACTTTGTTGCTGTCTCCCGCATTAGCTAGGTAGTGCAAGGAAACAGACGAAAGAAATGGCCCAACCCACCCACATACACATTTATATACATACACATCCACACACACAAATATACATACCTATACATCTCAACTTATACATACACACACAGACATATACATATATACACATGTACATAATTCATACTGTCTGCCTTTATTCATTCCCATCG
>JAUUDZ010318474.1:0-16258 GCA_032361705.1 Panulirus versicolor | reverse complement strand
CTAAATTTCCGGGCAAAAATAAATTGAAAAAAAAAACAAAATTCCGGGAAAATAAACTTTATATCAAACCCGGCCACTTTCTTTTTTAAAAAAAACCTGTTGGGGATATTTCAAAAAAAAATGTAACCCGGTTCCCTTTTACCACGAATTTATTTTGCATCCACTCATTTATTCACGGCGAATATATTTGTGTTCATTCATTTATTCAGTTTCAAGAGAGAAAATGAAATCAGAGTTGGGGATGCGGGTTGCCTGCGTGAACAACATGACAAGGTATTTCAGTCATGAAAATATTATTATTATTATCATTATCATTATTATTACTATGGTATCATGAATATCATTATTATTACTATGGTATCATTATTATTATTATTATTATTATTATTATTATTATTATCATTACTATGGTATTATGACTATAACTATTATTACTATGGTATTATTATTATCATTATTATTATTAGTAGTAGTATTAGTATTATTATTATTATTATTATCATTATCATTATTATTACTATGTTATTATGACTATCATTATTATTACTATGGTATCATTATCGTTATTATTATTATCATTATTATTATTATCATTAGGGTCCCAAACGTTTCAAAGGTCGCGCTCCAAACAGTAGCAGGGAAATGATGCACACTCCTTTACAGCGAGAAAAAGTCCCTCTGCAGGACTGCATTCCTTATCGTCCACTGGGAGTCCGGTAACACCCCCCGTAATAAGCTTTGTACCAGCCTACACATCTGGACAGAAATGTTCTCGAAAATGACGACGAAAGATATAATATACATAAGACTGAAACGACATGAATATAGTATAAGAACGGGACAAGAATCAAATGCCGGGTTTAATCACGTTAAAAACTATGATCATTGTATTGACTGGAGTAATGCCATCTCAGTTATCAATTCTAACTTCAGTACCTCGAGAAATATCCCTGAATCTTCTATTGTTATATACACAAAGAATTATAGCCTTAATATTAGTGAAGGTCTATACAAACTGGAGAACTTTATGGTTGATAGAATTTGTAAACAATTCACCTTCTTGTCCACATAATAAGTTTATGATACGCTCGTTGTCTGTCTTGGGCAATCACATGTTTACCAGATGGCGTCCTAGCTTCGTCTCTTCGCTGTATATCAACTGACTGTTATATTTCTCTCTTGTGTCTCCCCTGATGATGTGATTATTACACGAAAGTGCACTTGGGAACTTTTCGTGTTTCATTTTCTCCGTGGACTCATAGGAATATCTTGATCACGCGCAAAATTGTGATCCTTTCCAATATATGCATATATATACGAACAAAATGCATATGAACGCGCACCTTCATACAACATACAAACCTCCAACAGCCAGGATCGAACCAGGGACCCCTGTGCAACAGGCGGGAATACTACCGCTAGTCTATGATCGCCCCTATTCATATACCTCCGCGGTGTACAGTTAGGTTAGGTAAAATGCTATCTGCTGGCTGTGTGAGCCTGATGGGAAATGACCGGTGTAGACCCCGTTGCTCACCAACGTGTGACGAAGGGTATTACGAAGGGTATTCGAGTACACAGTATTCGAATAGTTATTTCTCTATTAGGGGCGATCATAGACTAGCGGTAGCGCTCCCGCCTGTTGCACAGGGGTCCTAAGTTCGATCCTGGTTGTTGGAGGTTTGTATGTTCTATGAAGGTGTGCGTTCATATGCACTTTGTTCGTGTATATATATATATATATTTATTCTGTAAAGGAAATGGCCTTGATTAGGGTATTCGATTGCCCGTGCCGTCTGAGCTAAAACAAACAGTCTGAATTTTTCCATCTTGTTTCACCAATGTTCATATTGATATTCGCTCGTTCTCATATCTGGTACTACTCCATCCGTACAAGCCACCGTGACATCTCATAAGCTTAACTTGCGCACATTTACATGAAACCAATCTTTCCTACCACCACTTACTCTGGCACAAGAACTTTATTCATCATAAATGAATAGATAAATCATTAATATATCTTCCATGCTCACCATTTGATGTCATATCTCAAAGACTTTCCTGTAACTTTGTTGTATTATTAAGATGGTAATATACCCACTATCTAATGTTGCCTCCATCTCTTTAACATGATACTGAACCCCATATCTAACGTGGTGTTTCATCCTCCTGTTCTTCCAGTGTTCACCCACAGATGTGACACGATCCTACTTGTCAGATTGCTGGCTTCCCTTTTTGCCCTTTTTATTATATTTTCTTGTTCCTCTTTTAACAACAGCTCTTTCCTTTACCCTACAGAGCAGCATCCGCCTCAGCCATACTGGCCCCTTCAGGAGGGTGAAGCATCCCAATGCCCAGAGGGAGAAATCCAGTGTGGATCAGAAGAATGTTTACCCAAGTCCGCATTCTGTAACTTCATTGAAGATTGCCTCGATGGTTCGGACGAAAATATCTGTAGTAAGTGTCTCAGCTAAGTGTTCATCCTCCCTACCATAACAGGTTACCCAGGTTATTATTCATTCTGATGAGAATGAACACTTGACGTGTTCTCTTTAACACTTGACAGTGGTCTACACTTCTCGCATCTCTCGTGACTGGTAGGCATTTAAACCCTTTGTCTTAACATGGCAAGTAAGTCTACTCTGTTCTGCTCGTGATTTATTTCATAAAGCAATTACCGCTATGTGTATCTTTTGTGAGGCTATTCTATCAGAACAGATCCGTACAGAAATTGAAGTGGAGACCGCTACAGGCCACTACATTAGTGGGACAAGTGTACAGAATGAAAGTCTCTCAATCGGATAACTATAATAGTTATATCGATACTTGCAGGACTTATAACTGCTGACAATCATTGATTTCCTCAGCTCGCACAAGACAACTTGAGCATTGCTTTCCAGGATGCCAATTCATACTACAAATAAACAGTCAAATCATTTCAATAAATTCGAACATTTCTATGCTTCCGATCGCTTCTGTTGACACACACAAGCCCGAAAACTGAAGTTTGTGATCTATATAGAATTCCTTACTGAAACAGTACAAGAATAGAATAGTTTAGAGCAAGCGTATATGTCGACTTACTCCCTTGAATACAGAGAATAAACCCTAAGAGTATGGTGGCTTAATTCCTTTCGTATGATGATTCGACCTCTTGAGTACAGTAACTCAATCCCATATGTACGATGATTCGACCCCCCCCCCCCCGAGTACTATAACTCAGTCCCATGTGTACGATGATTCGACCCCCTGAGTACGGTAACTCAGTCCCTTGTGTACGATGATTCGACCCACTGAATGCGGTAACTCAGTCCCTTGTGTACGATAATTCGACCCCCTGAATGTGGTAACTCAATCCCCTGCGTACAATAATTCGACCCCTTGAGTACAATGTCAACCTTTTACTTGCGATAACTCACCCTCTCTAAATGCAGTGATTCCAACCCTTGAGCACATTGATTGAACCCTAAAGCACAGTTATTTATTTCCTTGGGTACAATGATTCAAACCCTTAAGTTAATTCAGCCCGATGAGTTCGATGATTCAACCTCTTGAATATGACAAACAACTCCTTGAATTCAGTAATTCAGCCCCTTAGGTGTGATGATTTAATGCCTAGGTATTATAGCAAATCAGTGAGTACAGTGAATAAACCTTTTTCTTATAATCCTTGAACCCTTTGAGTATGATGAAATTGCCTTAAGCATGATGATGTATGCCCAAATATGATAACATGATTGAGTAAACACTTGGGAACGTGTAGTAGTTTTGATAATTATGTGAGTTCTGGCACCGTTCACGATTATGTATGGAAGTTGTGATATGGTCAGCACTTAAAGATGGAGGTTGTTGAGTGGTCAACACTTGAGACGGGAAGTTGTACGGTCAACATTTAAAAATCTAAGTTGCTGTGTCGTCAGTACTTAAAAATGAAAATCATTTAGCGCTCAACACTTGAATACAGAAGTTGTTGTGAGGTCGACACTTAAGACTGGATATTGTGTGGTTGACACTTAAGTATGACTGTCACTTGAGTATAATGATTAAGATCCATGGAGTATATTGATTTAACCACCTGGATTCCTTGAGTATAAAAAAACTGTATAAGATGCCTTAGTCCACTAAGTATGATGACTTGATTCAGTGAGTATGATAATGAAGATTTAATCCACTGAGGATTAAGATTTCATCCCTTGCATACAAAAACAACCCTACGTATCAGAAGAAAGGTCTTACAATAATGGGAGAACCAATTATCTTTGGCATGTCCTTATCGTCCAAGTCCCACCACTTACTTTCTTGGATACTGTCATAGATACAGAAACAATCCTCGGTTACAGTAGCTTTCTCAATCGGCTACATGGGTTTATTAGCCCGTTACAGTGGTTCATCAGCCCACGAAAGAAGCTCATCAACCTACAACAGGAACTCATCAGCCCACAGCAGAAGCTCATCAGCCCACAACAAAGGCTCAGCAGGCAGCAACAGAAGCTCGTCAGCTCACAACAAAACCCATCAGCCCACAACAGAAGCTCATTAGCCCACGACGGAAACTTGTTAGGCCACAAGAGGGGCTCATCTGACCACAAAAGGGGCTCATTTTCTCAAATAAGCATTTGGTGACAATTTTCATTACTTTCTCGCCCTCTGCTTACACAATGAACACCACTGCACACCTCGTGAACACGGCATAACGACCCTTGGCTGTGATGTTTTGTTGCTTTCCTACTAAACCACACAGGTCAGTTAGTTGAAAAGCCCGCCCATCATACCCAAGGGTCATCCCACCGTGCTTCATGTATTAGAAAGGTACAATGTACCTGGGCAGCGGTAATTACTGCATCATACTTGCACTATACACCAGCCATATTTCATTCACACTTTTAGGATACTACTGCTTCTAATCCAATACTGTCTATATTAACGCAAGTCACCAAGGGTTCTGCAGCCCAAGTCAGCCTTAACTCAACGGATTCTCTAGAACCTTAGCCCTCACTTATCAGATTCTCCTCTCCACAGCTCCAGAGAAGGACCCCAACCGCGCTGACGTGTGCAACCCCAGCACCTGTTTGTGGTCCCAGGGCTGCTTCTGTTCTGTGGATGGCACCCGCATTCCGGGCGGTCTCAACGTGGATCAGACTCCCCAGATGATCACTATCACCTTCTCCGGTGCCGTCAACGAGAGAAATTTCCGTATATTCCAAGAAATCTTCAAGGATACGGCCAAACACAAGGGCAATGATTGCACCCCAAAAGGAACTTTCTTTATCTCCCACGCCTTCACCAACTATTCAGCCGTCCAGGAGCTCCATCGCTTAGGCCACGAGATCGCAGTCAACTCCATCACTAATAATGATGATCCATACTACTGGAGCAACCTGAGTCCGGAGGATTATGAGGCTGAGATGGACGGTGCTCGTATCATTATTGAGAACTTCGCAAACATTACTTCGAACGAAATCCTTGGTCTGCGCGTCCCCAAGCAGCGAGTTGGTGGCAATCAACAATTCCGAATGATGGTTGACTGGGGTTTCCTTTATGATTCGTCTATCTCTGCCCCAAGGGGCCTCGTGCCAATCTGGCCCTACACTCTCATGCATCGTATGCCACACAGGTGTCTGGGTACCGACCAGAATTGCCCATCTCAGAACTTCACCGTCTGGGAAATGGTAATCAACGAGTTGGACCGACGCGATGATCCTCAGTTTGAAGAGAAACTCACAGGTTGTCATTATGTGGACCAGTGCGCTAATATTCAGAGCCCTGAGCAGTTAGTAGAATTCCTCAATAACAACCTTCAGCATCACTTAACGACGAATCGCGCCCCTCTTGGCCTTCACTTCACCACAGGCTATTTTGAGACACGCCGGAACTTCTTAAAAGCGTTCGCTGAATGGGTGAAGACCACGGCCAGTTCCGGAGACTACTATTTTGTCACTATGCAGCAAGTTATTAATTGGATGGAAGCCCCTACTGAGATCACGGCAATAAGCAACTTCCAAGAATGGAAGGGCAAGTGCGAGGTCAAGGGTCAGCCCTACTGCTCACTGCCTAACCCCTGTCCCAAAAAAGTACCCCGTCTCTTCCCAAATGAAGAGGAAATGTTCCTCTACACTTGCATGGAGTGTCCCAACACCTATCCATGGCTGGGTGATCCACAAGGTATTGGTTTCGGAAGCGGTCTCTAAGAGCATGGCATTCATCACATCACCCTAGATCCTCATACAGCTCCTCACACCTTAGTAACATTACGAAAGTTCTCAAAATTTCCGCAATTATTTCTCCCTCGGGTCCTTTCTTACACGGTCACTGTACAATTAGCGCATGACTTCACCTGTTGACTGCTTGGGCTTGGATAAAACCCATTATCATAATATATTCACACACAGGATTAACTTGAGGTTTCATCGTTGTCTATCAAGCTTTAAGTGTGTTGGTCCTCCAGAGGTCCTCACTATATGTGTAACAAAACAAACACATCAGATTATGGGATGGTCAGAGTTCAGTTGACGGCCCAGTCCAACCTAATGGGGTAGATCTGGTGATACCAGGTTAACTTTTCAATCATTCCTGGTACTCTTCGTCCAGGTATCACTGGCCAATAGCATCGATGGATACTGTTTCCAGGTACAGCACCCAGATCTCCCTTCCTCTCCCAGCCGCTAGAGAAAGAGCCACCCACAGTGTAGGCACGGAGGTCCCTAACGAACTCCAAATACCATGACCTTATCTTATTCTGACCTCGTGCCACTTGTTGTACACATGATTATTGCTGTTGTATTATAGTGTACAGTTATATCTTGTTATTCGTTTATGGTATTTCCAATTAAATATACACGTTTGATTGGTTGTTTCCCTCTAGACATGAACCAAGCTTTATAAACGTATGTGTCCTTCATAAAACACCTATAATGTGTGATCTATGTCGTTAAGGCGAAGATGCTGGGCTAATCATACAGCTCCCTGCTTGCACCGTACACCTATTCTTGTCTCAGATATTTCTTATTTTTCATCTCAAAGCCTGGCTGGAAGACGGCTTTCTTCTGTAATTTCAGACTTCATTAGAGAAAAAAGAAATATGAAAGCCTTTTTTTCATACTGTACTTTCCTTACTACTACTTCTAAGTCAGCAAAGTTTAATCACGCGAGTTTCTGAGGCTAGGGTATGCCTAGCTCACTATATTCTCTAGTCCTGTAGCCCTAACTTATTTAATTCTCCTCTCCACAGCTCCAGAAAAGGACCCCAACCGCGCTGACGTGTGCAACCCCAGCACCTGTTTGTGGTCCCAGGGCTGCTTCTGTTCTGTGGATGGCACCCGCATTCCGGGCGGTCTCAACGTGGATCAGACTCCCCAGATGATCACTATCACCTTCTCCGGTGCCGTCAACGAGAGAAATTTCCGTATATTCCAAGAAATCTTCAAGGATACGGCCAAACACAAGGGCAATGATTGCACCCCAAAAGGAACTTTCTTTATCTCCCACGCCTTCACCAACTATTCAGCCGTCCAGGAGCTCCATCGCTTAGGCCACGAGATCGCAGTCAACTCCATCACTAATAATGATGATCCATACTACTGGAGCAACCTGAGTCCGGAGGATTATGAGGCTGAGATGGACGGTGCTCGTATCATTATTGAGAACTTCGCAAACATTACTTCGAACGAAATCCTTGGTCTGCGCGTCCCCAAGCAGCGAGTTGGTGGCAATCAACAATTCCGAATGATGGTTGACTGGGGTTTCCTTTATGATTCGTCTATCTCTGCCCCAAGGGGCCTCGTGCCAATCTGGCCCTACACTCTCATGCATCGTATGCCACACAGGTGTCTGGGTACCGACCAGAATTGCCCATCTCAGAACTTCACCGTCTGGGAAATGGTAATCAACGAGTTGGACCGACGCGATGATCCTCAGTTTGAAGAGAAACTCACAGGTTGTCATTATGTGGACCAGTGCGCTAATATTCAGAGCCCTGAGCAGTTAGTAGAATTCCTCAATAACAACCTTCAGCATCACTTAACGACGAATCGCGCCCCTCTTGGCCTTCACTTCACCACAGGCTATTTTGAGACACGCCGGAACTTCTTAAAAGCGTTCGCTGAATGGGTGAAGACCACGGCCAGTTCCGGAGACTACTATTTTGTCACTATGCAGCAAGTTATTAATTGGATGGAAGCCCCTACTGAGATCACGGCAATAAGCAACTTCCAAGAATGGAAGGGCAAGTGCGAGGTCAAGGGTCAGCCCTACTGCTCACTGCCTAACCCCTGTCCCAAAAAAGTACCCCGTCTCTTCCCAAATGAAGAGGAAATGTTCCTCTACACTTGCATGGAGTGTCCCAACACCTATCCATGGCTGGGTGATCCACAAGGTATTGGTTTCGGGAGCGGTCTCTAAAAGCATGGCATTCATCACATCACCCTAGATCCTCATACAGCTCCTCACACCTCAGTAACATTACGAAAGTTCTCAAAATTCTGACAGTTTCTTCATCCTCGGGTCCTTGCTCACACGGTCCCTGTACAGTTAGCACATGACTGCGCCTGTTGACTGCTGGGACCTGGATAAAAGCTTTCATCACAATCTATACTAATACAGTATTGATTTGAGGCTTCATTGCTGTCTATCAAACTTTAAGAGTGTTGGTCCTCCAGAAAATCCTCGCTATGTGTAACCAAACAACCACATCAATTTCGGGATGGCCAGAGCTTAGTTGATGGCCCGTTCCAAACTAATAAGGCAGAAGTGGTGATACCAGGTCAACTTTTCTACCATTCCTGGTACTCTTCGCTCAGGTATCACTGGCCAATAGCATCTATGGATACTGTGCCCAGGTTCCCCTTCCTCTCCCAGCCACTCCAGAAAGAGCCTCCCACATTGTGGGGTACGGAAGCCTCTCCCACCCCCCACATCCCCACAAACTCCAAGTACCATGACGTGATCTTGTTTTGACCACTTGTACACGTGACTATTACTGTTGTATCATAGTGTACAGTTATTTCTTGTTATTCGTTTAAGATATTTCCAATTAAATATAAATGTGTGATTGGTTGTTTCATGATCCAAGTTTTATATAGGTACGTTTCATTGTATGAAGACCTTACACTTTATTCATAAGAAGACTATAGTGCATCAGGAAGGTAATAAGTCCCTGGACAACTGGTCCTATTATATCATTAAGGCTAAGCTGTTGGGCTAATCATATAGCTCTTTGCTTACACCTTACGCCAGTCCTCTTAAATACCTTTTCGGCATTTTTTCATCTCAAAGCCTAACATGATGAGGCTTTCATCCGTAATTGGAACTTTCACGGGAGAAGATTTATAAGTCATCTTCCATTCCGTAGATTTTAGGTACTAATGCTTCCAAGTCAAACCTATTAATATTCACTTAACTCACTAAGGCCCATTCATACTGGAGAGAAGCCATATCAAGGTCAACGGTGCTCAAACACCTTCTCCTACTGAAGTAATTTATCACAGCACAGGATTTTTCGTACAGGTGAGAAGCCATAAGAATGTTCCCTATGACTGAAGACCTTTGACTTGCAAGAGGTATATGGAAAGGAAATTACTGTTAATACAAGAGACAATCCAAAAGAATGTTCACATTGTGAAAATGTTTCGGTGAGAAACCATTCATTAGGTAAGAAGCCGTTAATATGCAAGTTCACAGTGGTGAGATGCCATTCGTATGCAGGATCACATGGGTGAAAACCATCCAAATGCAAGTTCACAGAGGTAAGAAGCCAGTCATACGCAAGTTCACGTAGGTGAGAAGCCATTTGTATGCATGTTCACGTCGGTGAGAAGCCATTTATATGCAAGTTCACATAGGTTAAAAGCTATTCACAGATGTTCACATTGGTGAGAGACCATTCGTATTCAGCACAAATACATAAGAAGCCATTCATGAGCAAGTTCACATAGGTGAGAACTCATTCATAATCAAATTCACATGGCTTAGAAGACATTCATATAGAAGTTAACATTAGCGAGAAACCATTCATATGCACTTTCACATAAATGAAAAGCCATACATATGCTAATTCACATATGACTGCTAGCCTTCATTTGTAACAACTAGGTGAGAAGTTATTCATATGCAAATTCACATTGGTAAGAAGCTATTCATATGCAAGTTCACATGGATTAAAAGCCATGAGAGGTCACATAGGCGAGAAGACGTTCACATACAAGTAATCATAGTTGAGTATATATTCATGTCGAAGTTTACTTAGGTGAGGAGCCATTCATATGCAAGTTCACATAGGTGAAAAGTCATTCATATGTAAGTTCACATAGGTTAGAAACCATTCATATGGAAGTTCACATTGGTGAGACGCCTTTCACACGCAAGTTCACATAGGTGAAAAGCCATTCACATGCAAGTTCAAATCCGTTAGAAGCCATTCATATGGAAGTTTACATACGTGAAAAGTCATTCATATGCAAATTCTGATTTGAGACAAACCATTCATATGCAAGTTCACATAGATGATAAGCCGTTCATTTGCGAGATCATATGGGTGAGAACCATTCATATGCACTTTAACTTAGGCAGAAAGCCATTCATTTGCAAGATCACATAGTGAGAAGTCCATTCATATACAAATTCACATTGGTGAGAGGCCATTCATATAAAAGTTTACATGGGTTAGACGCCATTCATATGCAAATTCACGCACGTGAAAAGCCATTCATTTGCAAGCTCTTACTTGTGACAAACCATTCATACGAAAGTTCGCAAAGGTGAGACGTTATTTATATAGAAATTCGTACAGGTGAGAAGCCATTTATGTGCAAGATCACATGAGTTAGAAGCCATCCATATGAAAGGTCACATAGGTGACAAGCTCTTCATATACAAGTAAAATTAGGTAACTATTCATCCGGAAGTTCACATAGGTGAGAAGCCATTCATATGCAAGTTCACATAGGTCAGAAGCCATTCATATGCAAGTTCACATAAGTGAGAAGCCATTCATATGCAATTTCATATAGAAGGGAAGCCATTCATATGCAAGTTCACATACGTGAGCATCAATTCATTTGCAAATCACATAGGTGAGAAGCCTTTCATATGCAAGTTTACATAGCGAAAAGCCATCCATAGGCATGTTCACATTGATCAGAAGCCATTCAAGAATTATTTCACTCAGGTGAGACGTCACTGAAATACAAGTTCACTTAGGTGAGAAACCATTCGTATGTAATATCACATAGGTGAGAAACCATTCCTATGCAAGTTCACGTATGGGAAAAACCATTCACACGCAGGTTTATATGGGTTACACGCTATTCATATGAATGTTCACAAAGGTGAGAAACCAATCTTATGAAAGTTCACATTGGTGATAAATCGTTCACATGCAAAGAAACATAGTTGAGAAACCATTCATGTCGAACTTCATATTGGTGAAAAACCATTAATATGTAAGTTCACATAAGTAAGAAGCCATTGATATGCAAGTCCATATATATGAGAAGTCATTCATGTGACGCAAATTCACATAGATGATAAGCAATTCATATGCAAGTTCACACAGTGAAAAGCTATTCATAGGCAAGTTAACATAGGTAAGAAGCCATTCATAAGTAGGTTCATATCAGTGAGACGCCATTCATATGCAAGTTCAATTAGGTTAAAAGCCATTCATATGAATTGTTCACATACATGGGAACTTATTCATGTGTTAGTTCACAGAATTGGAAAGCCATTCTTACAGAGGCTCACATAGTTTAAAAGCCATCGATATGCAAGTTCAGATAGGTGAAAAGCCATTATTATGCAAGTTCACTTAGGAAATAATCCACTCATATGCTTTATAATGTTGGTGAAAAGCCATTCATATGCTAGTACATATTGGTGAGAAGTTATTCATATGGGTTAGAAATCATTGATACAAAAGTCCACATACGTTAGAGGCAGTTCTTATATAAGAAACCTACGTGGGACACCATTCATGCGGAAGCCACATAGGTGAGAAGCTACTCATATGCAAGTTCACTTAGGTTTGGAGTCATTCTTATGCAAGTCTGCATACATAAGAAACCATTCATATGTAAGTTTACAGAGCTGCGAAGCCATTCATATGGCAGTTCACACAGGTGAAAAGCTATTCATATGGAGGTTCACATAAATCAAAAACCAATCACATGAAAGTTCACATAGTGAAAAACCATTCATATGCAAGTTCACTTAGGTGAAAAGCCTTTCATATGGATGCTCCCATAAATGAGAAGCCATTCATTAGCAAGTTCACATAGGTCAAAAACAGTTTATATGTACGTTCACATAGGTGAAAAGCCATTCATAAGCAAGCTCACATTGGTGGGAAGTCATTCATATGCAAGTTCACAAAGATGAAAAGCCATTTATAGGAAAATTCAGAGGTGGGAAGCTATTCACAGGCAAGTTCACCTACGTGACAAGCCATTCATATGCAAGTTCACGTACGTGAGAGGCCATTCATGTGTAAATTCGCATAGATGAAAAACCATTGATATGGAAGTTCACATAGGTGAGAAGCCATTCATATGGATGTTCACATAAATCAGAAACCATTCACATGCAAGTCCACATAGGGGAAAAGCCATTCATATGTAAGTTCTTATAGGTAAGGAGTCATTCATATGCAATTTCACATAGGTGAAAAAAACATTCATATTGAAGTTTACATAGGTGAAAAGATATTCATATGCAAACTTACATAAGTGAGAAGCTCTTCATATGCAAGTACACTCAGGTGAAAATCCATTCGTATGCAAGTTGGCATTGCTGAGAAGACATTCGTTTGTAAGTTCACATAGGTGGGAAGCAACTAATATGCAAGTCCACATACGTGAGAAGTTCATATATGCAAGTTCATATAGGTTGAAATCCTTTCATATGAAAATTCACACAGGTGAGAAACCATTCCGATGTAAGTTCACATTGGTGAGAAGCCATTCATATGCAAGGTCACATAGGTGAATAGCCATTCACAAGCAAATTTGCAGGGGTGAGATGCCATTCAGAGGCAAGTTTATATGAGTGACAAATGATTCATATGCAAGTTCAAGTACGTGAGAGGCCATTCATATGTAAGTTCACAAATGTAAGAAACCACTCATATGAGAGTTTATATAGGTGAGAAGCCATTCATATGCAATTCCACATAGGTGAGAAGACATCCATATGCAAATTTACAAAAGGTGAGAAACCATTCATGTACAAATGCACATCTTTGAGATGCCATTCATATACAAGTTCACATACGTGAGAATCCATTTATATGAAATTTCATATAGGTAATAAGCCTCTCATATGCATCACATAAGTTAGAAGCCATTCATATGCAAGTTCACATAGGTGAAATGCCCTTCATATGAAAGTTCACATACATGAGAAGCCACTCATAAGCATGTTCACAAAGGTTAAAAGCTATTCTATGTAAGTTTACATAGGTGAAAAGCCATTTATATGCAAGTTGACATAGGTGATAAGCCATTCATATGTAAGTTCACATATGTGAAAAGCTACTAATATGCAAGTACACATACGTGAGAAGTTCACACATTCAAGTTCATATCGATTACAATCTATTCATATGAAAGTTCACTTAGGTGAGAAGCCATTTAGGTGCAAAGGCACATTGTTGAAAAGTCATTCGTAGGCAAGTCCACTTAGGTGAAAAGCCATTCATAGGCAAATTCACAGACTCGAGAAGCCATTCATAGGCAAGTTCTAGTACGTGAGAAGCCATTCATGTGTAAGTTCACATAAGTGAAAAGTCATTCATATGAAAGTTCGCATAGGTGAGAAGTCATTCATAGGCAAAATCACATATGTGGAAGGCATCTACATGCAAATTCACATCGGTGAAAAGTCATTCATATGCATATTCACATAAGTAAGAAACCATTCATATGAAGGTTCATATAGGTGAGAACCCGTTCATATGTAAGTTCACATGGGTTGGAATCCATTCATATGGAAGTTTACATTAGCGAGAAACCAGTCATATAAATTCAGATAGATGAGAAGCCATTCATATGCAAGTTCAGATAGGTGAGAAGACTTTCATATACAGGTTCAAATACGTTAAAAGCCATTCATATGGAAGTTCACATTGGCTAGAAGCCATTCATATGCAAGTTCATATAAGAGGGAAGCCATTCATATTCAAGTTCAGATAGATGAGGAACCATTCATATGCAAGTTCAGACAGGTGAGAAGCCATTCCTATACATGTTCATATACGTTAGAAGCCATTCATATGGAAGTTCCCATTGTTGAGAAGCCATTCATGTGCAAAGTCATAAAGGTGAGAAGCCATTCATATGCAAGTTCAGATGGGTGAGAAGCCATTCATATGCAAGTTCAGATAGGTGAGATGCCACTCATATGCATGTTCAAATCCGTTAGAAGCCATTCATATGCAAGTTCTGATTTGAGACAAATCATTCATAAGCATGTTCACAGAAGTGAGAGGTCATTCATCTACAAGATCTCATTGGTGAGAGACCGTTCGTATGCAACTTAGCATAGGTCAAATGCAAGTCATATGCAAGTTCACTTAGTGTGAAGCCATTCATATACAAAATCACATTGGAGAGAGACCATTCATATATAAGTTCATATGGGTTAGAAGCCATTCATATGAATGTTCACATACGTGAGAAGCCATTCATATACAGGTAAACCCATATGAGAAACCATCCATTTCGAAGTTCACATAGATGAGGAGCCATTCATATGTAAGTTCACATAGGTGAAAAACCATTAATCTGAGAAGCCATTCATATGCAAGTTCACATACGTGAACATTCATTCATATACAAATTCACATGGGTGAGAAACCATTCATACGCAAGTTGACGTATGGGAAAACCCTTCACACGCAAGTTCATATGGGTTACAAGCCATTCATATGAAAGTTCACAAAGGTGAGAAGTCATTCTTATGAAAGTTCACATAGGTGAGAAACCATTCATGTCTAAGCTCATATAGGTGAAAAGCCATTCATATACAAGTTTACAGAGGTGAGAGGCCATCAATATGCAATTTCATATAAGCGAAAATCCATTCATGTGCAAGATCACATAGGAGAAAAGCCATTCATATGCAAGTTCACAAACATGAAAACCCATTCATGTATTAGTTCACATAAGTTGGAAGTCATTCTTATGGAAGTTCACATAGATTCGAAGCCTTTCATGTGCAATTTCACATAGTGAGAAGCCACCCATATCCTAAATTCAAATAGGTGAGAAACCATATATAACAAACCATCCTTGTAAGTTTACTTAGGGAAGAAGCCACTCATACACGAATTCACATAGGTTAAAAAAAAAAAAAAAACATTCTTAAACAATTTCACATAGTGAGAAGTCATTCATATGCAAGTTCGGATAGGTCAGACGCCATTGATATGCAAGTTCACTTAGGTGATTGGCCATTTATGGGCTTGATCATACTGATGAAAAACCACTCATATGCAAGTCCACACTGGTGACAAACTGTTAATATGCAAGTTCACATGGATTAGGAACCATTAATACGAAAGTCTACATACGTTAGAGGCAGTTCTTATACGAATAAACATAGGTAAGACACCATTCATGCGGAAGTCACATAGATGAGGAGCTATTCATATGCAAGTTCACATAGGTAAGAAGTTACTAATATGTAAGTCAGCATACGTGAGAAGCCATTTCTGTACATTTCTAGTACAAATGTTCACCGTGTTATGCGTGATGCTGGAGCAAATATGAAAAGGGCTCTATTCCTATCAGGTGTAAATAATCTGCACTGTGTTGTGCATAGAATACAGGAAGTTGTTATATCTGGAATATCAGCACAGGATGAAATGGACAAGATAATTCAGAAATGTCGCAGCAATGCTACTCATTTTCATCACTCAATGATGACACAAGATGAATCAAAAAAGATTCAGGACAGGCTGCAAAAACCCAAGCTATGCGTTGTCCATGCCCACAAGGTCGAACAGCATCTTGCACCCTATTTTTGTATGCTGTTACCAACCCCAAAATAAAGCAACTCAGCACCACTGAATTACTAATAATGTCCAAATGTGCGAAAACTTTATGACCCTATGAAGATATCACAAAAAGATTGAGTGATTCAGCAGTTACAGTTGGTGATGTGATACCTCTTCTGCTTTATTTATTTATTTTGCTTTATCGCTGTCTCCCGCGTTTGCGAGGTAGCACAAGGAAACAGACGAAAGAAAATGGCCCAACCCACCCTCATA
>JAUUDZ010318473.1:0-28435 GCA_032361705.1 Panulirus versicolor | reverse complement strand
TGAGAGAGAGAGAGAGAGAGAGAGAGAGAGAGAGAGAGAGAGAGAGAGAGAGAGAGAGAGAGAATGGTGGGGTTGGGTTAAGGAAAGGAAATAAGAATGAAAGTAAATCAAACAGGAAGAGAGGTTGGAAGTTAAATGCCTGACGAAGGCTTGAGGTCAATATCATTTGGTTTCCTTGAAGCGGAAGGACGAACAGTTGACGAACTCTCGAACTCCAGTAATGAAGAGAGACACCAGTGGTGGCATGATACACTATTATTATTATTATTATTATTATTATCATTATCATTATTATCATTATAAGTAGTTCACACGGGGTCTAAAAAATAGACGTCTGTCAAGAGGAAATGTAAAGCACGGCAAAAATTATGAATTTGAAAATTGAACATTACTATTTATGATGTGGACGTTTAGTCTGGGTTGGGCTAATCTCGATTGTTATTGTTAGAATACAATATTCTTGTAAGTGAAAATTATTATATGGACATAACCACTTTAATAGTTTTAGTCTCTTTTCCCTGAACATTAGATGTTGTTTGAGATATCTTTTATATTTTGTAAGAGTATGCAATCGTAAACTGTCAGTACAGTAATAGGATATTCCACTGAGTTCCATGGGGAAGTATATATAGATATTGGACGCTAAATCGTTTCTGGATGTGTACCCATCAAGTGTATATGTTCAGAGTTCTGAGTAACCTTCCTGATAAAAGTTCAACAAATTACTTACGAATTGAGAGAGAGAGAAAAAAAGTTGACAAATGTTGAGATGTGTTGAACAGTATTCATTTATAGAACCACTATAAGTTATAGTTCATATGAAGTGGTTCTTATCACATGTCCTACAAATCCTAACGTCCTGGATTGTCTGGTCCTTTTAATCTAGCTTTAATTCATTTAATACCCTTTACTCTGTAATAGTTACTGTCGATATATGCGATGCATATATGCATCCCAGAATATCCTTGGTGTACACGTAGTTTAACTTTTATTTGTATGCAGCATCATTGATGTGTACAGGTCACTACGTCTTAGTCATTTGTAATCTTAGTCATGTATAACCTTATCTATTCTGCCTGCATGCTGTGGAAAGATACGTCTTTAGAACGTGCTGACGAATGCCTGATGGGGTACTTAAAGTTACTCTACCCGAACATAAAGGCTCAGTGAAACGGCCGTGGCAATCAAATATCTATAATGTTCTTCATATAAGCAGAAGCATTCAATAGAGTTACTAGCTAGAATTTATGGAGGAATAATCGTTACATGACAAAAGTATTGCCAGGTAAAACTTTGTAACATTATGAATGCTGACGCACATTGCATACCTTCCTTAAAGTTGGGTGGTGTCTCTTACATTGAAACGTATATCAATATTGTATCCAAATAAGACCAAGAAATAAGATTTTTGCACGTATGGTACATCCATTGAGACCAACACACTGTTCAGTTTTTGCTGTGGTGGTTGGTCACCCATACATATTCTGTGTAATGGAGCATCATCAAGGCTATACCATAAACATCATCATCCGAGGATAAAGTCAATACCATGTGCCTCCATCTCTTTAAATACTTAATGTCACATTTTTGCTCAATCATTATCATTTATAGTATTTTCAAGAATGAGGTAGAAAATCTTTAGCGTCGTGTCCGCTGGTAAACAAGGCAGTAGTAGCTACCTGGGCAACCAGCCACCAGAGCGCCGAGTCTCACCAGCGTGTGTGTTGTGACGTTACCTCGCCGATTTTCATTCGCTATCTTTACACATATACACGACTTCCAGGTAGGTGATTGTGCCACCAAGAACATCTGTAGAATGTAGTCTTGGTCTGTAAATGATGAAAGACTTAAATGTTGATCGGGGATGGAGAGAATATGTATTGTTTGCCGAAGCCCCACCCATTAATGTCGACGGAAAATCGTTGTCGCAGTCAGCTGACAGCGGACTGAGAGTTTCATCTTTTCGAAATGAATTGACATTCCCTATCCTCTCTCTACCTATTTCTTAACATTGAGGAGGAATCTTTTTTGTCCAAGTGTGGGTAAATGTGTTGCCCTTGCTGTGTTTAAAGTGATAATGGAGGTGCCAGTACCTCGTAACTGGAAAGTTGATCTTGGCCATGCCTGAACCATGGCTGGCCAGGGTATCGCTTATTACTCATGTTGATAACTCGTAACTTTAGAGGCGCGGTGAAAATATCTTGGCAGTGTGGATGAAAATCACATGGATGTATTCGTTGGACTTGGGAGAAGTGTATTTTGTCATAATGTATAAATTTTGAATATTGATAATGCATTATTTGAGGTAATAACCTTAAAGTCTATCCAACCCCCAATGCCCAGGACAGAAATTGTCGGTAAAAGGAATTAAAACAAAGGTCAAGATAATATCTTAAGAAACTTAACCTGGTAATAATGCATTATTTGAGATAATAACCTTCCAACCCCCAATGCCCAGGACAGTAAAAGGAACGGAAATTGTCGGTAAAAGGAATTAAAACAAAGGTCAAGATATTATCTTAAGAAACTTAATATGGTAAAGTTGTAGCTTAGTAGTGTCATAAATCTCGCTGTGGAATATAGATAATATTTGCTCGGGTACTATATGTGTAGAGGAACAGAGAAATGCATGTGTGATTGATTTTTTTTGAATTACTAGTATAGCATGACTATCAGATATTCACAAATATATTATGGATGAGGCTACTCACCCTTATCTCCAGCTCTTGAGTTAGTCACTTTATAAGTGCTTTATGATTTTTTTACTCGTCTCCCATGCTTTTTTTTTCTATTTAAGTTGTCTCTACAGAACTAGAGTAGTAACATAATCAAGCAGTCCATTGCAATTGTCAGCTGTTCTGTTGCTGAAATTGTTTTCTGATGTTTAGTTTAGTCAGGTTCGTAATAGCTTCTTGCATATTCTTTGACAAGTATTGTCTTCAGTTAACTGAAATATACCGCCAGTTCCATCCCTTTCAGATATTTCACAAAGTTAAGGGCAGTTACTGGGTGCAGAGATGAGACAGGTATCGCTCAGCATGAGACAGGTATCGCTCAGCATCATACCTAACTCGGGGAAATGTCTGCATATGTTTTAGGTGCTTTATGTAAGGTAGTTTTGACTACAGGAATACCAGTGGAGCATGATTCGTGGTAGTATATTTATTGAGTGAAATTAAGTAAGTTGACATATGTATATGTATGATCAGGAAAGTGTGGTTGATTAAAGTAAGAGTAAGTAATACACGTAAAAAAATCAGCAGGACTTATGAAAACCACACCTCCTTGGTAATCAAGCTTTGTCTTAATTGTCAGTCTTATAATTAAGATATACCAGTTGGAGTCATGAAAATGCTTTAGTAATGTGGGGTTGGATATGAACAGATGACAGCACAATTCCCAACATGATATTGTGTATATATAATAGTGTATTTTTGATATAATTTCAGCTAGTTGATGTTAGCTTCTTGTAATACCTACATTTATATGGATCATACTCATATTTTACTCGATGTGAATAAACCATTGCTACTTGATATTCAATCTGTAATCACTAAAAGCTGTATAAAGGACCTGAAACAAAGTTAACCAGTTCCCAAAGGTAATAGAGATGCTGAGCTAAACTGATAAATTTGATAAGATTTAATGAAAAGAATACAGAGTTCCTAACCAAGTGAGCTAGGCTTTGAGGCAAAGGGAAATAATGAATTAAGAATATGTTAGATTTATCAGTACATTACAGGCTTAACATTTGATAAATGTAACCTAACCTAATCTGGTTTCTCTAAAAGCCGAAATTTAAGGGAATTGAAGAAAAACACCTGTGTTACTAAAGGAGACATAGGTGATTAGTGAAAGTTATGTCTATAGGGGCAAATAAATTCTTTTCTGACTCATAAGATATCTGGTAATTGATATGGGTACACTACCAAAACATTGCTTAACGTTGCTGGATTATCCAAAAGTGTGTTGATGTCCTAGTAGCACAATTGCCCATCACAATTCTCAAAATACATTACTGTCATGATTCATATTTCAAATAGCAGACTGTGTATACAGTTGAAAGTAATTAATAGAAAAAATTGGTTTCTTATTCTCATCTGATATTAGTATTTGGTTTTACAGACTTTAGAAAGATTTTCTCATCTGATATTAGTATTTGGTTTTACAGACTTTAGAAAGATGGCTGAGGAGGATAATGTGGAGATTGAACCTGTAATCGATGAAGAGGAACCATCAAACTACAAACCCCCTCCAGAGAAATCGCTGGAGGATATGATCAGCAAAGATGCTGATGATGCAAGTCTTCGCAAGTACAAGGAGACATTGCTTGGGAGCTCTGCTACTGGGGCAATAGTTTTGGGTAAGTTGGATACTTTTGTAAAAAGGAAATATATTTATGTGTTATTTATATATCATACTTGATTGCCGTTTAATGCATCAGGAAGGTACTGCCAGGAAACAGACAAAGAAAGACCCATCCACTTGTATGCACACATATATACATGCACATGTACATATGAATATGTACAAATACAATTGTACGTATTCATACTTGCTTGTCTTTATCCATTCCTGGCACCACCTTGCCCCACAGGAAACAGCATCTCCACCCCCTGTATCAATGAGGTAGCACCAGGAAACACACACAAAAAAAAGGCCTCATCTGTTCACACTCAGTCTCTAACTGTCATGTGTAATGCATCGAAACCACAGCTCCCCATCCATATCCAGACCTCGCAGACCTTTCCATGTTGTACCCCAAATGTTTCACATTCCCTGGTTCAGTCCATTGACAGCAAGTCAACCACAGTATACCACATCGTTCCAGTTCACTGTCTGTATATTTACGTGTGTGTGGGATGGGACAAGAAGAAGGGGGAGACCAAATTGGAGATGGAAAGATGTAGTGAAAAATATTTTGATTGATGAGGGCCTGAGCGTGCAGGAGGGTGAAAGGCATGCATGGGATTGAATGAGTTGGAACAGTGTCGTATTCAGGGGTTGACATGCTGTTAGTGGACTGAACCATGGCATGTGAAGTGGCCAGGGGAAACCATAGGAAGGTTTGTGGGGACTGGTTATGGACAGGGAACTGTGGTTTTGATGCATTGCACATGACAGCTAGAGAATGGATGCAAGCAAATTTGGCTTTGATTTGTCTGTTCATGATGCTACCTCACTAACACGGTATATGGCAATAAAGTATGATGAATTAATATATATATTGCAATAAGGTCACACTGATGTGTGTGGTCTGATATGAGGGAAAGTGAAACAGGATAAGGTTCCGTGTACTCTTTTTTGTATTGAATCTTCAGGTGTGAAGCGGTTGGGTTGAGTAAGTAATAAAAGGACAAGAGAAAGCAAACGAGCCATTTACCCTTCAGCCTTTCTACGTGTATGCATGCCTTACTCTCTTAGTTGAATTTTACTACATTTTGTTTGTCCTGAAAAATTTATGAAATATAATGAAAAATAAGAAATGAATAGCAAATAAGACATGAATACTTCATAGCTATGCTTAGAATTGACTTGCCTGAGTTTATGGTTCTGGAGAGTGCCAAGGCCTGAACCTTGTGTTCATCCTGTTTTAGTCTGGTTAATTTTGGGTTTGAGAAATCAATTGGGATGATCAAACCCATGTAAAGTGAAACTGTTTATTTCCCTAATTAAGCCTGATGCATTTACTTTTGGCATTGTCTGTGATTGAAATTGTAATGCTACATCAAACTTTGCTAAACTTTTCCTTAGTCTTGTATCCTTTGGTTTTCAGCTTTTCAAATTGTTTTGCAGATTTACTCATTACTTAGATTCTGATATATCAGCATTTTAGTAATGGGCATGTGCTTCTTTTTCAGAACCTGATAACCCAAACCGTGTGCTTGTCAGGAAACTAGTGTTATTAGCAGAAAATCAGCCTGACATGGAGCTTGACCTCACTGGTGACCTCAGCAAGCTTAAGGACTCCAGCTTTACCATAAAGGTTAGTACATTGGTTAATAATTTTGCCCAAAAAATGGCAGAAACTTTCCAATATATTTTCAGAATTTTGAGTATGTTGCAGAAAGAACATGTACAGTATAATTGAAAAGAAACACCCAAGTGAAAATGTAAGAAAAATGTGCTCAAATCACGGTACAGTATTTCCTTTCAGTATAATCACCACTTGTGTGATTTGTACAATGTGCAAAGAATTTTGTGCTTGATTTGATCATGTTTGAATGACATCTTTGATAAACACTTCACATCATAACCTATCCTGGCTTGTGACTGTGGCAGGAGCCTCTTAAAAGGGGATCTTAGCATCATGAATAAATATTGATATTGAAAAATGATTTATTCAGATGTTGGATAACTGGATGGTGCTGAGAGTGTCTGGATTCTTCACAGTGATTTTCTAAAATCCTAATTAAATTGAGCATCCTTAAAGAAATGTGGATTAGACCAAGACTTGTAAGCATTGTCCAGTCTCCTGTTATCAGTAAATTCACCCATGCTTTTCCAGATGTTGTGTTGCTTTATCTTTTTGCCAAGCTTCTTTGCCATTGGTTTATTGTGGTCATATGATGGCTGATTATCAGCTGAGTGGCTGATTTATAAATTTCCCCCTTGTCAGACTTTATGTTGATGCCAGACAGTAAACAGTATTATACTCTTTCGAAGGGTTTTCTCATAGTGACAGCAAAATCTTAGATAAAGTAGATAATAAAATGAGTGTGATCATTAAAGATGAATATGGCATAAGACATTCAGGGATTTATGAATGTATCAACACTAGGCAATGTGTCATTTTTAGTTAGATCATCATACCTAGCACCCCCAAGAAATGCATATGTTGAAAGTAACCCAAATAGGTAAATGCATGAGCCACACATACCTGTAATTTGGATCCAACAGTGAGTAAAGTGAATAGGGTATCTGGTTAATGGTACTTTTTTGTTTTTTCATGGAAATCTGAACTTATCAAGCTCCAATTTAGCTTTGATGAGCTAATTCTCACTATGATTGGAGATAAACATTTTTTGGACACTAAGTTAACAGTTAGGTGGAAGTAAGAGCTAGGAGAAATCTAGAAAGGATTTAGCCACATTGATAAACATATTGACTTTTTCTTTTAGGAAGGCATAAGCTACAAGATCCGCATTGACTTCCATGTTCAGCGCGAGATAGTGACTGGTTTGAAGTACATCCAGCGTTCCTTCAGGAAAGGCCTTCTAGGTATGAATTTTTGTTTGTAACTCCTCAAAATTCTGTATGATTGATATTTAATCAACATGGGAGAAAAAGAGATACAAAGATTGAAATCATGTGGAAGGAAAATATTACAAAGATAGTTAGGGAATGGGTATGAAGCTAAATGTGAAGTTCATTGAAATTTGGAAACTGGGTTGATGTAACAGAAAAAGCATTACAGGGAGCTGGTGAAAGTTTTGAGGTGAGGAACACTGAGGATTTAATGAATATCATTAGTAGAAAAAAGCATGATGTTATGTCAAGAGGTTTGAATGTTGAGGAAAGATGATGTTTGCAAGTGAAGGGAAAAGATCACAGTTGAGATTAAGAAATTTATTTGTGAGACGTCCAGAGCACATTTAGTAATGGCAAAGACGAATGAAGGTGGTGAGGTGATGTCTAAAACTTAAACTGAAGCTAATTTACCAGATGATGGGATAGTTTCAATGTCTTTGTGTAGTGGAGACATAAAGCTAATTTACCAGATGATGGGATAGTTTCAATGTCTTTGTAGTGGAGACATAGTAGATTTGAAATGTAATGATTGTTCAGAGTATTTCACCCTGTACATTAATGTACTGCACCAGTAGAAGTAGGCAGGAGTTGGTAGGCAGCTAACGACCATGGAGATATGTTATTCACAATACCCATTTGGGTATCAGGAAGGTTAATGATGGCTGTTTAGTTGGCCTGCACTTCATTGTTTTTCATGTTACACTCTTCTGACCCAGGTAGCTGTCTTTTCTTTTTGTCTCATTCACATGTGGACTACTGCAATTCCGTCCACAAACATATAATCTCTCCTTGTCATTTATAACACTTGACAACACTTTAACTCGCAACAGCTCTCCCTTAACTAGATAACATGTGCACCATGTGGTAAAATGGTAGGATAAAAGTAGTAGGTAGGAACATTTAGGCAGGAGCATTAGGTAGAAGTAGTAGGTAGGAACATTAGGCAGGAGCATTAGTTAGTAAGATCATTAGATAGAAGCCTCTGTAAACACTGCACTAGAGTTGTCCTCTGCCAGTGGCCTGTTAAGGGTGAGGCATTAAAGGCTCAGAAGTGGCTCTAGAGTTCACTAGTTATGGAGACTAATGCCATGGCTACCTCCATGAGGGAGTTCCAGTTGGGAACAGGTGTCAGAGATAGATAGTAGAAGCATCGGGAAAATTATAATTGCTTTTGAGGTGTATAAGGTGGATTTTATTGAAGTTACTGTGTGCATAAAGGTTATTAATTAATGAAGTACCTATTCATTGTAAATGCATCCAGAAAGGGCATGTGATAATTGTAAAGTTTACGTGTAGTGGTTGAGGATGTGCAGTGAGGGGGCTTGGACGGACTTATGAGCTGCAAGGGATTGGATTTTTTTCTGGTGTTATAGTGATTATAAGAGATTTGAAGGAATTTTATTTTGGGATAGAGTGCAGAGAAACTTCTAGCCCAAATTGGTTGAATACTGTAGCAGAGCAGGGTTGTTAGTCACCTTCTCTGTACATTTCTGGCCAGTCACTACCATATTAAGGGAGCATGGACAATATATATCATTTCTCCTTTTGGGATTGCCAGTTGTTGAAGAGCAGTAAACACTGGAAAAGATGTTAAAGTAACTTTAATGGTATTGTATAGAAAGAGACAACCTAATCGCAAATGTATTGCAGACAATAGATAGATCATATAATTGTTAAACTCCCAAGTGATAGGAGTTTGAATAGAGAGGCATGTCAGATCATTTGGGAGAAAGTAGAGATAGATGTTCTTTAACAGATTACAGGCAGAACAGGAGTATAGAACAGCAAAGACTTAGAAACTGAGTGACAAGCTGAAGATTTAAAGCTACAAAGAACTGATGAATTGAAGATTGAAAAATATCATGGTGTCTGAATACATTGTAATAGAACAAACAAGTGGCTTTAGATTTAATTTTGTTTAAAGCTGGTGATGTGTGGATCATGAGGAAGAATGATTAGAAAGTATAAGAATAGATTAATGAAATGAGGAATTGCAGTGATCACTAAGGAGAAGAATTAGGTATATCAGATATATAGGATGTAGGAGTGAGTGAGGAAGTGATGAGAGGACATAATAGCAAGTACAAATGTGCTACAATAGATGGCCAGAGTGATTGTAAAAGTAAAGAAGGAATGAGGAAACGAAATTATTGGTTAAGTGTGCTTCTGGGGCGTTTGAGAGTGTAATTAGGATTGTAAGATGCGAAATTAAATTTCAAAGAAAGGATAGACATAAATGACAGTTTAATAAAGCTGCTGAAATACAGATGGAGTGTTTTATCATAATATAAGTTTCCCCCTGCCTGTGGCCTTCTGTGGGTGAGGCACTAAAGGCTAAGAAGTGGCACTGGAGTTCATTAGTTATGGAGACTATTGCCATGGCCACACCCTCGAGGGAGTCCCAGTAAGGAACAGACCTCAGAGATTTTGATAGATTAAGTGTAGGAACTCGCATCAGACAAGTTATTTAGATGATGAAATGTGGTGAACCTGATGAACATATAAGGGTAGCAATGAGATAAGATTATTTGATATAGACTGCTTAGAGGGGCTTTTGCTTACTCAAGTGGCCATAAAATGAGAGCAGGTTTGTGGAGCCAAACGATGCTGCAGATGTTTAGATACCTTCAATTTAAATGTCTCCTAATATTGTGTGTATGTACCAACCATATTGTCCAAAACTTTGGATTTATGTTTTTGGTGATAATTTCTTTTGGTTCGAATTGGTTTGATGTGCTATATGGGGAACAACTTGCTGTCCATATGAATTGTTTGTGGATGGTAGATTCTGGTTATTGTGTATTAAACATGACAATGTATGAATATGTGCAAATTAGCCAGCTGTACATTTTTACCAGTACTGCTTTGCTAAGGCAGAAAAAGCAGTAAAAGAAAAAAAATACATTGATACGGTGGAGTCTCCAAGGTGCAGTAATTCTCCTACCGTTCTTAATCTCCTCTTGCATGACTTTCCTTCACCTAGCACAGAAATCAGTGTGAGGAACTCAGTGTGATTACCATTTGTGATTACTGCATGTTTGTTTGTTCCTGGAAGAGTTTGACACTTGTGTTGCCCCATCTCTTAACCTTGTATATAGGCCTAAGCCAGGTACCCATATATCAACCATTCCTAATGGGAGGATGAGCTCCTTGGTTGGGGGAAGGCTGACTGGCACACTGAGGATTTGAATCCATGCAAGTCTGACCCAGGTCTGGTCCATGCTGACTCATGGTCATTAATGCTAACCACAACACCACAGAGTCCACTTAAACACAGATGAACTCAGTCATATCATAGCACCCAGACTCTGCCAAAGCAACATCAAACTTGCATCACTGGTTTACCCAGAGCAGAATGTGTGCACCACTACAGAAGTCAACCACCACTATCTTAACGTTTTACAGTCATGAATGCAACTTCCACCCTTTTGTCACTATGAATGAACATCCATTCTTACTCAACAAAATGCCAACCATAGCAGGCATCACATAGCACACACATTACATTCACTCTCATGACAAAAAATTAACAAAGTTCATAAACAAATGAAATGCCCTCAGAATTAGACTAGAAATAGAATCCCCTAGCATCCTTTATAAACAATTCCCATCTTTAACTGTTTCACCTGCCTGGTCATCCATCCTGTATAAAATATAACAGAGCTGCAAACCACGGAAAACAAAGTGCTTAGAAAATTTACCATCAGCCTTGGATCCACAAACATTTGGCATCTGTTTAGCGAAACAAAATTACTTCTAATACGGTCTCACCTTGGCATGCTCATCACTCACTTCTTTACGAAAGCACTTGGTAACCTGCCACCAAGTAGGAATGAAAAGCTGACCTGTCTCCCATTTTAACAATGTGTATTCATATATACCTCCTCCCCAAACTAACACAACAAAAAATATACACACTAAAATGATACGTATAGGTGCTAATCATTTGCCCTCTCAACTTTTTTTTTTTTAACACATGACCTCCACCAGATATTTCCTCATCTGTAATTGCTCTCCCTAGACATGTGTTTCTTTTACTACCTTTGTTCTGGACACCATCCTTTACTCCAACATTGCATACACCATTTCAGCTTACTGTATTACAAGAGTCACCATGCTCTTCCCTTAGAACACTGAGGAGCTACTCCTCAGTTACCTTGTACTCATCCTACAAAGACACGGTAAATATTGCCAAACTTATGACCTGTGGTCCTGTCAGGTGAATGTGGCTGCTAGTTTCCTGGTTACTGCAGGAGCCCCTTACATCTAATAGTAGGGAAATGTACACCTTTTGATTGAGAAGCTCTTGAGTGGATTGTGGTCCTTTTTATGTATTGAAAATGCAGGAAGTTAAGGTATATATACTTTAGGTGTTACCAAACTCCTGCATGGGGTTACTCCATTAGTGAAAAATATCCTTCAACAAGGTTTTATCACCACTTTCTTAAATGATTTTATTTTAATGGAGTCCATCGTTTCACTGCCACTGATTATAGCACAGTCTTAAAGCTGCAAGAGCCCCATTAAAGGGAATCTAGAAATACTTGACATGGTTACATTCTTGTAAAACATGTTTCAAGTTGAAACACTATGAGTTTTCTGATCTTATCCATATGGATTGATTGTACGTGAAGTACCTTACTGCTATTATACCACACACTGTCATAACATAATTTAGATGATATCAAATGAAAACTTGGTGAAAAAGACTTTGATGTGGGCATGTGGTGCTGCTGGAAAGGAATGGGTTATGAGGGTCACTGAGAGGTGGAGGGGCACTTAGCTTGTGTGTCACCTCAGCAGTATCTGATTCAATAACAGTTGCTTTATCATAGGTAATGCAGATGATTTCTAATGGAAATTTATCATTGTTGTGGTGGGATGAAGGTTACTAGGAGCGAGAGAGGAGGGTGGGACTAGAGTTCTGTGTGTCACCACCAGAATCTGGCTCAATAACTTGTTGCGTCACAGTTACTACAGACTTTATGTAGTGCTGAGATTTTCTGAATGGAACACCAGCATTACCTCCAAGAAAAGTGTCTTGCAGTCTTTGCCTGCCTTAATCCTAGGAGCAGTTTTCTCTTCCTTGCTAATCAACATACTAGCTGTCATTCATTTCCAAATGAAGCTGTTGTCATTTTTATTAAACACTCATTGAGGTATGTAGCTTCTTTCCTCGTTAATGGTTTTTGAATATTTAGGCTGTTGCCATGAATTTCTCACCATCATCAAATCTCCCAACCCCCCTAATTTCATTCCATGTTTGATATCCATATATCTTTCCTCTCCTGAGGATCACCAACATTCCTTTGAAACATATTGAAATGACTACACATATTGAGAGGCAGTGAATAATGTGGTAGAAGTTACAGCAGCGTTCATAAACCATGGCACATGTCACTTGGTATCTTTTTTACAAGTGGATTGTTGTAGGTTGGATGTGAATGTATTTTGTCTGTTTTTGGGACTTAAAGTGAATAGTAGTTTGCTATAACATCATCAAAATATGCCTGATGATAACAGAAGTACATTAAGATATCCTGACCTTTTATTCTTGAGGTTTTTTTATGCATTGAAGGGGTAAAGGTAAAAGATTTCATTTCATGTCTTTTGCAAATATTTGGCAAGTCAATAATGTATTATGATTTTCAACTTGCACAAGTCCAAAATATTCTTAATTAAAACATAACAAATTGGGAGGTAGTTGTATGTATAATGACCAGGATTCACACAACGTAGAATTCAAGACTCAAAACTTCATCTTTGATCATTTCCCTTCTGTGCCATCATGCCATATAACATTTCATTATTACAACCAACCACAAATATATACAAGACTTCTTACAGACTTTAAAGCAAAGAAATGTACTTAGACAAATCCCCTTGCCATCAGCAGAGACCATGGAACATATGCAAGCCCTAAGTAACACCATTACTAACCTTATCATTGGAAACAGAGCAACAGACAGGCACATCTTCCTGGATGCTAAGGACTAAAAACAACAGCAATTAACTCAGAAAATTATGTTTACCGTGACTCCAGTCCCTACATGTGAATCATTTCTAACCCAAAAGGACAACACCTCATATGCCAAAGGGCATACATACATACTCTTGGAACGTTGCTCGAAAATTAACCTGAAACCAGTTGTAACCCAGAGTGAAAGTTATTAAAAAAATTAACCCCTCACCCCAAACAGATGCTCATCCACCCTTCACACCCTCTGACTAATAAAATGTAGTTGATAGCTTCGAGAAATACCCTGCAACTGGACCTGATAACATGTCGAGCTTCCGTGTAAAACATTGTAGGTCAAGTGCAGTCCAAGCATTTGCAGATATATTCTCTTACTGGCAACACAAAATTCCAAACATTGAAACTCGCCAACATATTACCCCTCCTGAAAGCCTCGAAGCTCCCTTACTCCCTGCTATCCATTTACTCTTTATTTTTATTATCATCAGTGTCCAAACTACTTGAACTTCTGATCCACAACTGAATAAAGCTAGTGGTTTTTTCCTGGCTTCATGCAACATATCCTAGATGGCTCCAGCCAATTGCGATGATTTTTTTGTTTGTATCAGTGTGATTGGGCATCTTTTGCTTGATTCTGTTGTGGATTAGTTTTTCAGCGAGTATGGATATTGTAGATAGCAGCAATTTAAAGTGGTATGAGGAGGAAGAAATGGATGGATTGAAGTGTTTCAGAATGGGTATTATGGTGGCAAGCTTTCTGATGTTTGGGATTTTATTGTGTAACCAGAAGTGGTGAAGATATCAAGAAGAGCTTGTTTGGCAGTGGGGCTATAGTGGGTCTGTTGTAAAGGAGTGTTTGATGTGCTAAGAGTATCAGTAGGTGTGAAGAAGTGGATAATCAGTTTTAAAGATACTTTTTTGTATTATTTTCATGATTTCCCTGTTTGTGGGTGTGGTTGGATTGTGGTTGATTTCTGAGTTAATGTAATATGAGTATGATTGCACAATCTTTTAGGGAGAGCTGTCATTGGTTCAGGTTAGAAGTGCTTCATGAGTTCAGGCTTAGGAGGTATAGATTTTCTATTAATCACTGGAACTTTTTCCTAGGGATTTAGTGATTAGTGAAGTTAAGGTAGTAGTTCCTGTTTTCTGCTTGCTCTTCTGTGAATGATTTTGTTGCTTAGAGTTTGGATTGGTTTTGTGACCTTTATTGAGTACAACCGATTTGTCTGAGTATGTTCCTTTGCTTAATGAGCTGATGTTCTTTAAATACATCCACCCTATTTTTTTTTTTTAAGCAATACAGGGACTTTGCTGGCATGTTTTGCTAGGGCTGGAGGTTTTTTTAATTTTATTAATTCTTACAAAACATATATTCACCATATGAATAGAGGGAGATAGAAACATCTGTTGTAGCTATCAACATTTAGGCCATGATTATGTTTAGAGTGATTAAGAACTGACCATGTCTTTATTTTTAAGACCCATAATTGGTCAACCCACAGAATATGGTTGATGGGGAGTGTTTGCATATTTGGCTTTTATATTTCAAGATCCAGCAGCTTTTACTAAGGAAGAATGCTTTTTATCCATAAGTGCTCCTGTTACAGAGCACAAATTATTATCATAGATTATGCTCCCCCCCATTTTATATATAATTAGTTTTGAAAATAAATGTTCATTCCCCTCTGTCCACATACCTCAGAAACAATGAGCATCATATACAGAAGCACATACACAAACATTTGCCATATAGTCTCGCAAAATGTAATGATTTATGAATATATAAAGTATCAGTTTAATGTCTGTTGCTGCTCAGATAGGTACACATGAAGACCTTTAGTCTGCTCTCTGCCACCTTATTTATTACTTTGTCTGCCATGTAATCCTCCAGACTGGATCCTTAGATTGACACAAGCATCAAGTTGGCTTCTTTCATGGTAACACACACAGAAACAAATTATGAGTTGAGAGGAAGAAATAAAGAAGTATTGTCATCGCTCATGGGCTAGCATAAGTAGAGATGACCCAGATAGAGTTCTGGCATCTGACAAGTGATAGCTGAACCTTCATGATGATGGTCCCCATTGACAGGCGAGTTCACTCGCATGTAATTGATACCTGACAGTTGATTTGTCCTTTTAACAAATTGCTTCCAGATATTGGCAATGAAAAAAAATTGAATGTTAAGTCTTCAGTATAACTTTTTCATT
This sequence comes from Panulirus versicolor, assembly GCA_032361705.1. Classification (NCBI taxonomy): domain Eukaryota; kingdom Metazoa; phylum Arthropoda; class Malacostraca; order Decapoda; family Palinuridae; genus Panulirus; species Panulirus versicolor. The sequence continues at coordinate 12,994 of JAUUDZ010318473.1, read as the reverse complement.
GTTATGAATATTAGACTCAATCAAAATTTTATGCCACTGTCTAGTATTGTTACTAATACTGTGGATGTTCATGCATGTTAACATCTCATATACCATTTCCCACTTTGTGAACATGGCACCTATGTAAGGTAAGAAGGGATAACTTAGTGAGGGCCTTTGACATAATAGTGATTATCCCATGAGCATACAACAGATAATGCCCTGCAAGTCTGTATGGCTGTAGAAGTTAATCAGCACCTCATGGAAAATAGAATAATTGTAGGGCATTGCAACAGTTCTTTGATGATCTAATCTAAATGTTGCCTTTTCTGAGAACTAAATCCTTGACCAATTCAAAACAAGACTATTGTTTTACTATTGAGGTACCCAGCTGGACATTCATGCTTGTTTATAACAGCCTCATGATAATTATGCACTTGGAAGAAAGCAACTTTGCCTATATCTTTGTTACTGTCCTCATGGAGTTAGGATATTGCATAGCAGAGATTCAAGATAAATGTCTGCAAAATTTTCATTCTGGAATTAACCTTAAACCTACATATTATGAAATTAGAAGTAAGAAGGATCTGGCAATTGTATTTTATGTTTTTGTGGTGCCAAAGAGTCCAGTTAATACCACATACTCATCTGCAAATTTAAGCAGGTTAACCAGATTTTACACTGTTCCAGCAACTACCATATTAGCAGTGGATATGCTGATGCTCAGACCTCTTTTAAGTACTTGTGTTTGTCTTACTGTCCTTGATACAATACAGTACCCATTACTGCTATAACTTCCACGTGCTGTTTGCATGAAAACTAATCAGTGAATCATTTCTGCATTTGTATTGCTTTTAATTTTGATTCTTTTATTTTTCCAGAAGCATCTTGCCTCCACTAATGCATATTGATCCTTTGAATGAAATCAGTAAACTTCATAAGAGCTCTGCTCAAAATTCAGTAGCATTTTTATTGTCATTTCTAAAAAATTGTGTCTGCATAAGAGGTGATGTTATTTATGTTACAGTACTGTCACAGAATTTTGTAAATGGCTTGCAGTGTAAATACTGGGTGAAGAACCAGATGCCTCTCATAGCACATCAGATATTACCCTTAAAATCTCCTGAAAAATTAACAGATAAATCATAAGCATGTATAGTGGGTACATACAGTCAGTATAGACTAATAATTATCAACATTTATTATTTATTTATTATACTTTGTCTCTGTCTCGTGCGTTAGTGAGGTAGTGGTCAAGTTGGAATTGCCATATATCATGTATGCCTATACTGACTTTGCTTAGAATATTGAGCTTTTAGTTGGTGATTGTTTGTTAAATGTATTATTCTTGTATATTTTCCTTCACAGTTTTCTTCGGTAATGCATGAATTGACAATTATCTACATATTCAGAAAAATATAGAGAATCCTATGATTCAAAACATTCAACACGTAATCAATAAAATGATACAGTAAATTGTATTTTTCATGATTTTAGTAATCATCTATATTTTTAGAAAATATATTACAGAAAATAGCTAAAGAGAATGGAATCTTTACCTAGTTCTCACCCAACATTCCATTTATAATCTATAAAATTACATGATAGAATGGCTTTTTCATATATTTTTTCTACACAGTCATCTTCTGAAGGTTCTTACCAAATGCATGAATGAGCATTGATATTTCTACACATGGAAAATATGAGAGAAAATAACTAAAGGAGATGGGGATGACAGAACCCCAAAATATGCCAAAATTAGCATATACCCCCCCCCTCTCACACACACACACACACACACACACACACAAAATGGTAGTGTTATCAAAATTGTGAACTTTGTGTTGAGCTAGTGCCGCAATGTTTGATATGAGATAAAAGATTCATAGCCAAAGAAAATCATAACTCGTTTGTCCTAGTGCTCTCATTAGAACAATCCCCAAACACCAAAATACATGAGGTACACTTGTTGGATATGAATTGTTTTGACACGAATCTGAACTCTAAAACTTGTAAGAGCTTATCAAAAGTTTTGTGTTGCCGACTTTTGTCGGGAACTCATCTCACCAGCACACCAATCAGTACCCCAATGATGGAAATTTCTTGGAAATGTTTTGCATTACAGTATTTCACTAACGTTTTATGACATACTGCACTGAAGCCACTGTTGTACACATTGAATTGTGATCTAGTAATGTAATATCAACTGTACAAGCTTGAGGAATCATCAGGAATGATACATAGTTTCACTTATGACACAGCCACTGCTTCCCTTCTCAGCATTTCGTGATTCATATATTTGGATGTGTTTTGGCTGAACATGATTTTTACTTTTTTGGAGGTATCTAACCCTTGATACTTTTTATAGAGTTACACCCTACCTTCTCCAGTCTGGCTTTCCAGACTTTGGTAACCCCCATAATCTAAAAGTTGTTGGGTACTGGTGCTCAAAGAAAAGGAACTCATTTTTTTGAGTTTTACAGCTCCATATTTTTGTGTGGACAATTCCTAAGCATTTGCTTATATTTATGGTGCTTTTATATGCTCTCTTTTGAATTGCTGAATATGGGACAGTGCATGTGTCAAGACAACCCACGAGAATAGGCTCTAAGGCCAGTGGTTTTAAGCACTCGGGTGTAACAACTTACTCTGCCTGTAGAGTAAGCATTGAACATTTTGGGGTCTGTAACATGGAAGAATTTTGAAAATATGATAGATCACTTATTTTAATATTTAAAACTCCCTTTAAATCTTGTATTGTGATAATGGAACGCTGCAGGTTATGATTTATCTGAGATGTTAGCAGGCCCTTTTGGCTATGTAGGGACCCATAATCTGACAAAATCTTCTAATTCATCAACTCCCTGTTCCCCCAATGTTGCTTAATTTGAAACGATGTATTCACAGCTGTTTTTAGATATTGAATTTGAATATGTTGCTGTAAATTTAGAACCTTGAATTTTACATGATTAAATTTCCACAAGAAATCATTTATCTTTAAGAATGAGTACCTTAGAAAATGGGAGTGCAGTGATGCATAAAATGGGGATTGCATTGATGCATTGCTCACAACAATGCTGTGACTTCATCCTGACAGTGAAGGCATATAAGGCAAAGGCTTTTCTTAGAAATAGTCAAAAGTCACACAAAAACCTTTAAGGGACAATGTAGGCAGCTTATGAGAGAGAGCATAGCAGTAAGAGAAGACTGAATACATGGATGTGAATCCTTTTTGTGATAGAGAAAAAAAAAATTATATCGAATTATGAATATAACGGTTATTCCTATTCTCCACACATATTTGATAATTTTTCATTGTCTGAAAAAGATTTTTAACCCTTGCAGAATACTGTACTTATGATTGCACTTGATGAGATTTTGACATTATGGCTGGGCTGGTGTGTACTGCTCATCACTTATCTAGCTTTTCGTATAAAAGACAAGTTAGCTTCTGTGGACAAGTTGATGTTCTTGTAATGTTAGAGATGACAGTGGATGAATTGATTATGATTTCTATTATCAGTATAATTTTCACATACTTTATATTTACATGTATAGGTTCATATATCAGCAAAAATAGAGAAATTTGTGGCCTTGGCAACATTTATGGAAACTGGGAACTTCCCTTTCCTATGCTTAGAGGGTTTATGGGTGTACTATGGCCTGTGAGGGGGTTTGGCACCCATTCATGCCCCTGCACATCCACCCCAACCTAGAACTTAGCCTTGAAATTGTGGTTGGAAACCTTAGTTGTATTCATGTGGGTGGAGCTGTTAATGAATGTAATGTTGATTTTTTTAATGGGAAATATTATGGAGGATTTATTCTCTCTCTCTCTCTCTCTCTCTCTCTCTCTCTCTCTCTCTCTCTCTCATTGTAACTTTGACAAGTGCATAATATTTAATGAGTATGATATTCTCAAAAAAAAATATTTGTTTGATTCAAAAAACTTTCATTTCCAAAAACTGTTTCTAACATTTGTTACATCCAACAGTGGACAAGATGACTCACATGGTTGGTTCTTATGCCCCAAAGGAGGATATTCAGTCGTACACAACACCCATGGAAGATGCTCCTTCAGGATTGATTGCTCGGGGACATTACACAGTGAAGTCATTTTTCACAGATGATGATGGAAATGAACATCTCAAGTGGGAATGGTCCTTTCAGATTAAGAAGGACTGGAACTGAAGAGTATCCTTAACTGTAGCATTTATGATAACAGAACTTAGGGTTGTTTTTGTTTGTTGATTAGCAAATGTTGTTCAGTCAGGGACTTTAGAAAGTACATTGGCTTTTTATAAAAGAGATTTGGTGATGGACAGAGTTCATGAGTATGGCCGAAAAGATAAAGAGATAGCTTGCTGAAAAACAGCTGAATGCATCTCTCAAATATGGTGCTGAAATTGCTTGTGCTTCTAAATTATTGGCTCTGATAATTCTTCAAAATTTAGACCAAGTCAAGTATAAACTTGTAGATATGTTAACTTACCTTTAAGCATATCTACAAATAAAGGTTTGTGTGCTCAGGCATTTAGACAATAGGAAATTAAATTGTAAGCTCTTGTTGGTATGCTGATATCACCATCATAAGATTTGATCCTTGTAGGTATGCTGACATCTCAAGAGCCTGATGACCTGCTTCATCTTCCAGCAGTTGATAATGCTGCACCTTCACCTTTATTTTCTTTATGTACCCAATAGGTAGAGTAAGTCTCTAGCATTAGGGTTAGTATTCCAAGTTTTATTTGGTGATTTTCCATTGATAATCTGCCCCCAATCATGGTTTGTTGCCCATAACCTTATTGTGAGGCTGCCACGCTGTAGGTGACCATTGGCGGGTAAAGCGCACAACTTTTTTAACCAGTTAGAGTTTCTCTAGTTAGTGGTGGATTAAATAGAAATCTAAACCCAGTGATTTTGTACCCAGTCATGGTATTGTAGTACTAAGCTAGTTTGTATCTCATGATTGTGAGCCTATTTGATAAACCAGTTATGTATAAATGGCATTCCTTACTGCTTATATGGAAGGGTATTTATGCAATAATGCTATAAACCTTTGATTTTATGAACTACTGTTGAAGATTTTTTTAAGTAATTTGTTTGCCTAGGTCTCTGTCTTTGTGCCCAGGTGCATTGGAATCCAGGGAAATATCTTTAAATACTTCTAACACTTTTTTCATTAACCTGTGATAAGGAAAAGTTAAAAAGTTTTCTCTCAGTTGTGAACCTGATTTATCTGCTGTGAAAAAGCTGTGCCATTAATGGTGTAATAACCAAAATCTGTACAAGTGCACAAATTGGGAAGTATGAGTAATGTGTAGAAAAGTTTGTTTAATTTTTTGGACGGCATATGTCATCCAATCTGGAATGTTACTGAAGCTTAACTAGTCATTATATAACCATTTAATGGTGAACAGGAGTTACTAGTTTTTATGCATATTCTACCTATTAGTCAACAAACTGATAGTCTCCCATTCAGTGGGATGTTCCAAGTATTTATTGAAGTAGAATCACTGTGATCGTTCTTAAGATAGAGTTATATCTTTTTTAATACTCTGAGTAAAACAGAATTAAGATTCTTGCAAGATTTGCAGCCTTATTCCAATATTTGTGCAGTTACCTTGAAGTCCAGCACAAAAACAGCAAGTATTACACAGCTTTATAGGCCCTTTGTAAGTTTTTTACTTGAAACTTCCTACCATGGAATCAGTAGGCCAGGGCCATGCTGTCCCGTTAATTTGATATTAATTTTGTTCACTGTCAACAACACACACCTTTGTTTACAAGAATCACAGCATATGAAATATGAAGGCTTGTGCCTATATGTGGCTCTCATAACAGTTCCATAGCCTACAGATAATTCCTGATTCTGTGATATAATTTTGGTACGAGCTTTCATACTTACTTTTCCACTTTTTTAACAGCAATGGCTTTGCCTAAGTGTTTAACCTGGTGATGTTATTGGTAGTGCCTTTAAGTTGATTACTGCGCAATATGTATTTAGATGTGATGCGTCGTGTTTGTACATTATTTTGAATTTGGTCTGTTGTATTTTGCTTAACATGATATGATCCAATCGGTTCTTCCATTTGTAACACTGTCAAAGAATGGACACTTTGACACAATCATCCCATTCAGTTGCATTTGCAGTGAAAGCTTTGAAGTTATAGGGTAGAGAAGAAATTGTGTTGCCTTTTGTATTTTTACAAATGAATATGAAGTATTGTCAGTTGTGTATTACATCTGAGATTGAAAATGTTGTTGGATGGTACTAACATGGGGATTATCTCTGCTTACGTTCTGTAGAGTTATGAAAACTAACGATATATTACGTCAAAATTTTTATGCCAGATATTGATTTTATCCTGGAATTTATTTGAGACATGTACTAGGTACAGATGCTTGTAATTAGAAGTTATGACTGTGAATAACATGGAAATTGCCTGTACCCCACCATCACCTTCACTTTCTTTCCTCAGGTTGTGAAACCTGAAATCAAAGTGTCAGAGAGCTAGTCCATACAAAAAAGATGAAGGAGGGTTTCTAGTTTAGATTTTACCTGCAACTAGAGTCCCATACCTGAGGCTTTTATTTCCTCAAATTAAAGATTATTATGGGTATAACCCCCCAAAAAAAGAAAGTCCATGCAATGTATGGCAAGATTTTCCTTAAAATTTGTGTATGAAAAACTACCTTCAGGGAAAAATGCTTTAATTACAAACCAGTTGTATTTATTTGTAATTATGGTCACTATTTTGTGTTCTACAAAAATTAGAGTAATGAATTTGTTATGACTTGCATGTACCTTATCTGAAACCCAGTTAACCAAAATCTTGGCATTGCTTTTTGATCTCCATTGTATGTCAGATATTATTATCTGGTATTTGTGGCAAAATGAGTACAATTCAGAAGCTGAAGTTTTTGTTTCACTGGGTTCTGGATAATATTGATAATCATGTCATATGCAGTGAAGAAAAACTCAAAGATGGTTGTTGGCAGTCAGCATGATGGTTATTGGAAGAGAACCAGTATTGAAACACCAAGTTTACCATCAAATATGCGAAGAAAAATGTTATGGGGGCAATAAATATTTATAATTTTTATCTCTCTCGTTTTTCTTGTTTAGCCCATGTAAGTTATGGAAAACACAATATATACTGGTTGGCTTTAGCCTACAACAACTCCCTTATTGCACAATACTGGTAATAGTAAATATCAACAAAGCATTTAACAATTTATCCTGACACTCCCTAGTACAAAAGGTACTTGACAACCCTCCACAAAAATGGCAAGGCTGTGTTAGCCAACGTTACAGTTGGCTGCCAAGCTGGAGTCATTCACAAAGGCTTTACTTCCCCAGTCCTTAAAATACAGTGGAGTCCCCAGGTTTCTTTTTTTTACCATCTTAAACCCAGAAAAGTGTGAATCAAACTGACACCTTCACATAACGCTGAATGTTCAGCTACTTCCAATTTACTCTAACCATACGCAATAACACATGAGACAACATTTACTACCCGTAGACAAACGTCTACACAAGGTTTTAAAATAAACAACCCTTATCAGTACCAGTTTTGAATGAAAAAAAATACCATGTATCCTCAACAACATTCATTTTCTATACCCTGAATTATGCTCCACCTACTTAGTCATCCACTATGACGAAAGCAAATGGCTGCAAAATACAAAACAGCACTTGAAACATTCGTCATCTGCCTTGCAACCACAGAGTTTCAACACCTGCAAAACAAATACTTCAAATACAGTCTCATCAATACATTCATCACTGTTCTTTGAAACAGTGAAACACCTCCCTTCCAAACCAACCACAGAGTAGAAGCAAAAGGTTTGCCTTTGTTTCACAATTTGACACCCTATACTTGTAGACTTCCCCACCCCAGCAAATTTGACAACTACAAAACATGCCGTATAGTGACTTCACAAGTGCTAAACAACTGGCCCTTCAACCAAGTTAAGCTCCACTCCACCTGGTATAATGCTGCCTGGGCATGTACACCTCTCAAAAGAAAATATCCTTACATTTTTGTATTATGACAGGTAGTGAAAAGTTTTGACAAATGCTCTAGGGTCTTGCCAAACATTGGTAACCCTACTTTCCTCATATTTCTCAATGTGCATAAAACAGAATATAGTGTAGAGTATACTGTGTACTTATTTTTTATTTCAAGATTAATTACTATACTGACCAACGACCATAAGGTGTATGTATGCAATTTTGCTCTAGCAGAAAATAGCAAATGTATGATGGGAAAAAATAATATGTACATTTATGCATATACATTCCATATGTGGTCTTTGTTTCCTACATGAGCAAGGTAAAGTCCAGAACAGATGACTGAGACATAGAGGGGAAAATGCTTGGTTTGCCTCTATTCCTTCATTTGGAAAGTGATGTATGAGTGGAGACAGTCATTTTAACATATAAGACCTTTGAAACCAAGAGTTTTTGGATGATTTGTCAACAAATCAATTTGTAGCTTGAGAGTTTTAGAGATATGGATTTTTTCATATCTTGGGTGTCTTCTATAACTTGCAGGAAATATGCAGGCAGTATTCTTCTTCCTTGTCTGTGGAGAGGTCTGTAGGGCCTGGATGTGGATAGGGAGCTGTGGTTTTGGTGCATTACACTTGACAGCTAGAGACTGTGAATGAATGTGGCCTACTTTGTCTAGTTATCTTGGCGCTACCTCGCAATGCTGTTTCCCGTGTGGGGTAGTGCCAGGAATGGATGGAAGGTAAGCAAGTATGAATATGTACATGTGTGTGTCTGTGTTTTAATTTTCCAAAAGAAGGAACAGAGAAGAGGGGCCAATTGAGGATATTCCCTCCAAGGCTCAGTCCTCTGTTCTTAACGCTACCTCACTAATGCAGGAAAAGGCGAATATGTATGACAAAAATATATGCACATGCATGCACCTCTCTCTTTCTTGATAAAAACTACTTCCTCAACCTATAAATGTAGCTTCTTCCACAGAGCATATTTGTTAACTCGCTTATTTGCTTTCTCCAGATCCACAAATCCTGCATATAAGACCTTCTGTTTCTCTTAAGTATTTTTGCACTCATTCTTCAGAGCAAACTCCTGGACACAACCTCTCCCACTCCAGAAACCTCATTGTTCTTCCCCAGCATGATGCTTTATGCATGCCACATTTATATGTATGTCATAAAGTTATGACACCTGATCATGGGTACTACATATTGAAATGATGACTTGTATTAAGTTCAATAGCCAGTTTTCATTCTTATAACTCAAGTCTTGTTTCGTAAGTGCAGACACCAATCTGAATTTTATTTTCCTTACATGATGATTTGAGTGATAGTTAATATACAGTATGGCATTGTTTGATTTATTCTATTGATTTTATTTTACAGGAAAGTATGAAACTTATGGAAGAAGTAGAAGATCTACGTAAGCGTAAAGCTGCTGCTGAGCAAGAATATCGTAATTCCATGCCTGCATCAAGTTACCAACAACAGAAGTTGCGTGTTTGTGAAGTGTGTTCTGCTTACCTGGGTATCCATGACAATGACAGACGACTTGCTGACCACTTTGGTGGGAAGCTCCACCTTGGCTTTATTAAGATAAGAGAAAAACTGGATGAACTGAAGGTAATTGTTGATATTTCCTTGGATAATGTAATTGTTTCATCATAGAATCCCTCCAGCTGTAGCTGGAAAATCCTGTTTTATACTGCAAGATAGAATATGATAGAGAATATGAATTTTACCAACACATCATTTTACCTTCCCTGGCCAAAGCTCATGTGAGCTTTTATTGTCTCTTGTCATCAACTGTGCACTGTTTCCAGTGAGCACAGGGCCAATTTAAGCTAAACTCGACTGGGTGGTCCCTTTTCAAAATTGGTTCTTGTCCCTGACTACCATATAAGAAAGACTATTTCTAATAAAGCCAGGTGAGAGATAAAAGCTCTTGTGAGCATCAAGTTTGTTGGTGACACCATCCAAAAAAAAATCAAGCTTTACTGTGTTGATGTAACATGGGCGATTAGCTAACTTTTTCATCAACTGACAGTGATCTGACCGTACTTTTAAGGAGGACACTACTACTATTAAAGCCAGGCAAGCAATGCAGGCTCTTGTGAGCATCAGGTTTGTAGGTGACACCATCCAAGAAGATAACAAGTATTCTTACTGTGCAGATGTAACATGAGTGAATAGCTACCTTTTTCATCAACTGACAGTGATCTACCCTCACCTGTGTTGATTTTTCACGCACGGTTTAATCATAAGCAAGTAGATTCTGATGGCACTACTTCATTGTTATATATATATATATATATATCCAAGTTTTAGCACATATGCGACATAACATTCGACAGCTTACTGAAGATTTCTGAAAGTTGAGTTGTCTACTATGTGGGTGAAACAGATTTGTATATGATGGACAAATATTATGATTATGGAATACAAGATGATGGACAGATGTGTGAGAGACCACTAGCAAGAGTAGGTTTAGAAAATTAGGGTCATGTGATGTAACAAAAGATAAATGCAAATCAGATGTCAAAGAAAGGTTGTGTACAGTAAAAGAATTGGCAAAAAATATTATTCTTTTTTATGGGAATTAACTGATTTTCCCTATATAATAAAGATGCAAAGATTTAAAGAATTCAGATTCTTGTTTACAAGCTTGTGGGTAACCCTCCCTTTCTTTTCATAAATCATGGACTAGCATACGAATCAGTCAGAATGATATTTGGGCATGTTCCCTCTGCCTAGAAAAGACTCTTAGGACCTTCATGTGAGGGTTTAGTAATGAGAAATCTTTTTGTTAATGAAAAATATGTTTTGGCAATAATGATGTGCTGGAAGGATCTGGATATCATAGACAAAATGTTTGATAAGTTTTCTGCTGAAATATATGATCATACACTGAAGGAGAAAGTGGAGAACTAAACTACCTGTGATTCTCTGTCAAAAGATTCCTTACATGCCAGTCATGGCATGTAAGTTGAACTACGTTTTTTCCTCTATTGTGTTTGTTTAGTTGTTGATTTATTGTGTATGATGTTTAGTGTTTATTAAAGCAGTTTTGTAAGAGTTTATGCCGATTTTTTGGCATCGGGAACCTCATTATTTCCATTTAAATCATTAAGCTAGAATTCATGATATGATAATTTGCAGAGGCTTCTGGTGCCTGACCTACAAAGTGTCTCAGCCTTTGTGTGTGTAGTGCCATGAGAATATATGTAACCTTATAGAAATACAGAGTTTTAACTGTTAGTAGCAATTTGAACTTGAGGGGACAATATTTAGCTATACAAAGATGTACAACCATGTGGATATAGATTTTCGGTAAAAAATTATCCTTAACTGTGGTAATTATAAGTGCTCCTGTGTGTTTGTTGGCTCTTATATATTTACTTTTACCTCACCTTAGAACAGGTTAACATTGTCCCTTTGTTAAATATGTTAAAATTATAGATATCTCTTTCTTTTGAACAGAAAACGGTGGAAAGTCGAAGAGAAAAACGCCGGGAAGAGCGGGAGTTAGAGAGAAATGCTAGATTTGGTGAAATTGCTGATTATGATGTTACAAGGTAGGTGCACACACTTGCAGGCACAAAAAATTGGCTGTCAAAGGTGATAGTAAATGATATATGCATTGGATATTAAGTCTTGAATGAGTCAAAATTTGAGTTTAAATATGGCATAAGAGGAAAAGTTTCCCTGGTTCAAACTGAATGTCTAGAAGTATTGCCATTTTCAGTGAATCAGTTTCTCTTAATTGTTGTGTTTTTTAAGATCTGATTTTTAAGAGCATAAGTGGCTAATTTTGGGAAGTGAACATGTGACTTTTTAACTGTGAAAGTGCAGCTCTTATTTGACAAATGGTAGTAAGGTTTTATTGTAATCAAAAGGCAGTATTGTCATTGTCAGTTAAAGATTTTATGATTACTCATGATTAAGGCTACTTTGTGCTCGTAAAATTTACTGCCATTAATGTTATTACTTAAGAAGATTAATTTATGACCTTTGTAGGAGAACCAGAGGACAAGGCATGAAATTAGACTAAGAAGAGTGCTTTTTAGTACAAGTGGTGGATGGTTGGAATAAAATGATAGAATACATGGTTAATGCAGACAGCACACATAAATTAAGAATTCATATAATAGCAAAGAATGTTTGGTAGGGAGTAGTTGGTAGTCAGCCACTGACCAGGGAGGTATTTTACCATTACTTCCTGCCTGGCCATTGCAAGGGTTAGTGATAGCTGTTTAGTGAGCCAGCATTCCTTTGACCCAAGCACTGTCAATTATTTCTACCTCACCTACACATGGATTGCTGGCATTTTGTCCACAATCATACGATCTCTCCTTGTCATACATAACACTTGACATCACTTAACTTACACAACTCATTCATCGCAACTCTAGATTTTCCTGCAATGAGCACTTTTCAATGGCCCAGCCTTTTGGCAAAATGATAGGAGCAATATATAAAAGCAGTTGGTAGGAACATTAGGCAGAATTAGTTGGTAGGAGCATTAGGCAAAAGTACAGTAGTAGGTTTGAATATTAAGCTGGAGTATTAGGGCGAAATGTTCATTAGTAGTTGGAAGGAACATTAGGTAGAAGCCTCTGAGAACACTGCACTGGAGGTGGCCTCTTCAGGGTAAGACACTGAAGACTTAAGAAGTGGCATAGGAGTTCAACAGGTATGGAAACACTTTTTTGTGGCCACCCTCCCTGACGGAGTTCCCACATGGAACAAGCATCAAAGAATGTTCAAAAAATGGGGCCTCACTTATGTGGAACTCCTTTACTTTAGAAATAGGTGAATGAATACATGCACATTTGCATCCACTAATGAGTGTGGTGTGTAATTTTCTGGTAAAGATTGTGTTGGAAATGAAATGTTTGAGAAGTAATGAAAGGGTAAGAGGGATATGTGGTTATAAAAAGAGTGAGGTTGAGAGAACAGAAGAGGGTGTTTTGAAATGGTTTGGACATATGGAGAGAATGAG